>JAHWFP010231270.1:24283-48581 GCA_023313725.1 Lithobius niger
CTACGCCAATGTAAAGGTGAAAACGGCATAGGAACGAAAGCGTACGGTGATTTTCGAATTCAAAGTGTTCTTACGAGCTCTCTTAATAGCCCAAAATGGACATGCTTAGGATATTCTGAAAGACTGAAATTTATTCTTTCCGTCAATCCTAATCAAATTGTTTACCTTAGTAAGGGACCATTATACGTCTATTTAAAGGTGACAAGGTGACGGCATAGCAGTGAAAGCGTATGGAGAGTTTCAAATTCAAAGGGCTACTCTGAGCCCTCTAATAGCCCGAAATGGACATGCTTAGGATATTCAGAAAGATAGGAATCTATTATTTCCATAAATCCTAACCGAATTGGTTAGTGACAGCCCTAGGGGCCGATCTATTTTTGTTCCATTAATCCTAAACAAATTTTTTTGGCTTAGGTACACATACAAATATGATAATTGACAATAAACAATGGCACTTTCAAATTGAAAATAGCTGCTGCTACACCATTTACGGCTTCAGTTTTCAATGGACGTATAAAACAAAAACGGTCAAAAACAATTTCGGTTATGATTGAATTGATGGAAATAATAAATCCCCTTCCCATCTTTCCGAATATCCTAAGCATGTAAATTTCGAACTACACCATTACATCTTCATCTTTAAATGGGTGTAGGACGGTCCCTAAAATAGGCAAATGATTTCAGTTAGGATTGATAGAAAGAATTGATTCCCTTCTTTCAGAATATTTTAAGCTTGTATGTTGCTGGCTATTAGAGAGTAAGAGCACTTTGAATTCGAAAATCGTCATACACATTCGCTGTTACGCAATTATCTCTTCACCTTTAAATAGATGTAGGTTGGTCCCTAGCTAGGTTAAACAATTTTGGTGAGAATTGATGGAAATAATAGATCCCCACATTTCAGAATATCCTAAGCATGTCCCATTTCGAGATTTTTAGAGGGCTCGCAAGTGCACTTTGAACCCGAAAGTCACTACAACAACCAACTGAAAAAAATGAGCTTTCGCGCGAATGGCTGATATATTTGAAATACTATTTAAGGGTTGAATGGTTGCTTTTACGTAAAAGATGTATATCAACTTTCCTGTCCAGAATTATATGTGCAGAACGTTTTTGTTTAAGATTATGCTTTTGATTTGTTTATAGTTACGGAGTTAAACCCCAACAAACAGTTTTGCAACCGTCATTTTGACCGCTATCTTGAATTTAAGGGATCCTGGGTAAATTTCGAAGTGGCTCCATATCTAAAAACTATCTATAGGCATTCATGTTCATCATGCCGATTTTCATGCTTTTATGAAAAAGTGAACGATTGTGCTCTGCCACCGGGCTATAGTGTTTTTGCATTTGTTTGGGTCGATTCCACTTTCTCTCCCAAGACAGCAGCATCACACGAAATGAGGGCGTCATTCGTGTTGTTAAAGGAGGAATGATAGCTAGGTCTCGTTAAAACATTCGCCATTACTGAGCGTTAGATCAACATGACACAGACGCTGTACGCCAAAAGGAGCAGAAAATGAGGGGCACGTTTTTCGAAAGCACTATAGAGCTGCCTTAAACAAAACCGAGTCTTCATAGCTTCTTGAATAACGCTAGGAGCTTATACACGTCCGTATAGCGTGGAAATACCTACGTTACAACACCTGCTTCACATTTTACCGCTCATCACAAGGCCGCCTGGGCGAGAAACCAAGGATGTACCTTCCAGCTCCAGGCCACTTAATTTAAGATCACCACAATAATAATATTACAAACAAAAACGTCAAGTGTGCCGTAAAAAAAGGGGTTACATGATTGAAGTTACAGTTGTTAAAAAAATTGATGATTTTTAATTGAAACAATTTTTGAATTTTAAATTACGTTTTAACTATATGATTGAAAAAGCACAACAGTAATTAAACAGATGCAATTTTCTCAACTGTACATTTGATTATTTCAATTAAAAATCATCAATTTTTATCCGTGTACCTTTTAACAAGTGTAATTTCAATCATAAATTATAACCCCTTTTTTACGGCACACTTGACATTTTTGTTTGTAATCCGTGTACCTTTGTTACGTCTATGGCGGTGCGCAATAAAGAGTTATGCATGCAGTCGATTGTTGCTGGCCACTTTGAAATAATTCAACTCAGTTCTGAAAGCCTGCAAATACGAAATAAATATGTCATTCTATCGTTTCTAGGTGCCAAACAACGTAGCTTAGTTTGGTTTAAGTCTGTATCCACCCTAAACCAAAATTGGTAGAAAAACCCGCCAAGTTTCCAAAAACGTTGGGCATTTGAAGGTAGTGATATCATTCCACCAGGGAAAGGCCGCCAAGGTTAATCTTATTAGCCAAGTTAATCGCACATACTAATAATTCAAAAGTTAAATGAAAACTAGAAGATTGCTACTAGCGGTAGCAATCTTCAAGTTTTCATTTAACGTCCAAAGTATTATTCGGTGAGATTAACTTGGCTAATAGGATTTTCCTTGGCGGCCTTTCCCTGGTGGAATGATATCACTACCTTCATAGGCCGACCGTTTTTGGAAACTTGGCGGGTTTTTCTACCAATTTTGATTTTGGGTGGATATCACAACTTTCATAGGACTGTGAACGCACATAAGGTTACACCGTCTATTTAAGATGCTTCAATCCCATTTGTACACACACTGGCTACAATCGCTGATTTCGTTCGCTTCGCTCACTCAATCAGCGCATCCCCTTCAGTTGTTTTGTTTATCCCTGCACCTTCCCATTAATTTTTCAAGATTTCGTTCACATTTAGTCATGCAGAAACCCCCTAAGGTACCACGCGAAGCATTGAACGCGAAGCATTTTATTTTTGGGTTATTAACAAAAAACCCATTAGCTCGTGTGTGCTCGTATTGTTGCGTAACCATCATCTAACGTGCATCCCTTTATTCTTACGCAATCCACGGCAACGTTATGTTTCTTTATTTTGTCCTTCGTTACAGTTCAGCTTTTAGTTCGTCCAGACTTTTACAATAAATCTGTCTTGATTGTTCAAGCCATTGTTGCTTAAAATTTAAATTCGCCCGTGGCGAATTTCAAAATCCTCCCACGTATTTGTCCTGACCCCTACAACCCCCAAACCGATAAAAGGACCATCCTCGTATCACCATGCATCCGTGTGCAAAAGTTCAGGTACGTAGGCCATCTCAATTTTGCGGTAGCCATGAGCAAAAAGTCTATGGGATTTAACATGGGAAAAATCTTATTAGCTAGCTGTCTAGCTAGACAGTAACATAAAAACAACGTAATTGACGCACCTTTTTCTCTATTATTGGTGGACATTCATCCTTTAAATTGTAGTTTTTCATTATCTCTGACCCTTTCCCTTACATTTCTACAATTTGAAATTTTTCTGTCGCATTGGGATTTATCCTCAACATGCCAAAATAAGCTTTCAGTTGCTTACAGTTAACAGACACATGTCTGCTAATGAGCCGCCAAAGGGTTCAAAGGCGTTAACTAGCTTTAACCACTCCTGGTCATCTGCCCGAAGCCCTAAGGCCCTATGTCTGCAACAGCCAGATTCCCAGGCGGTCACCCACCCAAGTAACAATCCAGCCCAATGCTGCTTAACCTCGGGGATCTGACGAGAACCGGTGTTTCCAGCACTGCAAGGCCGCAGACAATTTTTTAACAATCGCAATTTTTAACAATCGGATGTCTACAATGGGATGATCTACTGTTACTTGGCGGCGACACACTAGCGTGTGTTTAGATATGCGTTTAACTGAAACACCGATTCTTTGATTTTACCCTTCAACAATCCACTTTTTAGCAAAGACATAACACGTGCACGAAGAATGGATCTGGAGTTTGCTGAGTGGCATTGTTCCCCAATTACAATGATTAAAACAATGTGAAACAATCAAAATGATCGTTCAGGAACCCGTAACTCCGGAATGGCTCGACCAAGCGAAAAAGTGGTCACTCTGAGGATAAAGCCCAGGGAAATTTCTGGCTTGATCATGTTTCAGATTTTTGGTAGGTGCAGTACTTTTTTCTGAAACCGTGTCACACCAGAACAACAACAATAAGAAAAAGTGACAAATTTTCAAATTTACGTGTTGCTCCCTACTTTTACTCTTGCACGGAATTGCGTAAAATTTGGTACAAATCTACCTTCCATACCTATCGACTATCTGGCCAAGTTTGGTCGAAATATATTGAATACGAACGGAGAAATTAAAAGTTTTAGTTTTGCTGGAAAGAGGACTTCATTCATATATATATAAATACACGGCCGTGTATGATAACAAAACAATGTAATTGCTTTGTATTACACCTCATCACAAGGAGACAAGCATGTAACTTCCAACTTGAGGCCAATTGATTTAAGATCACCAAAATATTATAACAAAAACAATGGAAGATTTATTAACTATCCGGCTTGAGCGAAATAGCGTGGACCTAACAGGCACAACATTTAATTTTTACTTCAGTCGGCCTTAGCTTGAAAGTCACACCACCTCACTTCCCGTTCGTTTAAATGCCACTGCTTGCGAATTAATGTGTGCTTAGACGAATCGTAGCAAAGCTATATTTGTTAAACACCATTAGCAGGTAAAAACTTTTTGAACGTACGTTTTACACAAAAGTAAAAACGGATATTCGTTCCACAGTAATTAGACGCAAGGGTTCACGGCTCGGAACGAATCTTGGAACGTACTGTAGAATTATTTTGATGACCACTCCTTTAGGTCACTCTTGACAACGCTTGCTGCCTGTCGTCCATCGATTCCCTATCCACGATAACAGCTAATTATTTTAAACCTTAGCTCACATCTAAGAAATGCATTTGTGGATTTAACTTCTTTAATCAACAATATCGATACGCTATCCCATGGTGTCGACCAGCCTTGGGAAAAAAAACTATTTTCAGGGAATTTAATCTTAATTATTTGTATACTTACTTGGCACGGTTTTTTTTTTGGGGAGGGGGGGAGGCTAATTTTTTTCTGCCATTGTTGTATGTGTCCGTGTGTATGTGTGAATATTGCTTAATATGAACCATTTATGGTGCATTCAAATTAGACCAAATAGTTAGATTCATTATAAGCTGAATTTTGGTGCAGAGTCCTCGGCTGTCCGTGTTGAGCTAGCGACTTAGCGACTTAGCGCCTTACACCTTATAATTTACTGTTGTAACCACTAGGCAGGGTTTGTTCAAAAACACCTTGGGCGTAGTTTCAACAACAGTCGGGACGAAATTGAGTTATAATAACTTACCTTCTCTACCAAGAATAACGATTGAAACGCTTGACATAAAAGTGTTCTAACCACAACATACTTTTTCATTGTTAATATTAATGCCCGACAGAAAAATGTAGTGACCGCTACAACCTATTTTCATTGTTGCATTAAACACGTAAAATTTGGTATAAAGCGCTTCACAGAAAAAATGTTCTAAAATGTGGATAGCAACGTTGTGTGTGTGTGTACTTGGATGTCCCAATTCATTGCATGTCCAAATCCGTTGCATTGTTTATGTATGTTGGTTTATGATTCAATTCTGTTTCGTTCGAGTTCCTGTGCTTATTATCTGTGCGCATTGTTAATTTGTGAAACATGAAGGCACTTGCTTTGCGTTCCCTTGAATTAGACTTCCAAATTATATATGGTTTTGTTCAAGTGAAATATATTGCATTTTTTATTTGTGTACCCATCACAGCTATGAAGTTCATGACGATACGAGCTCTGTTTTTTTTCTGTCGGCATATCAGTTTTTTTGCATAATTTTTGTTGGCATGGTCTGGGCTATCATGTGCTTGCACATCCCCGCCTAGTTTTATTTGTAAAAAAAAAAAAAAAGAGCATTAGAAATAAACAATTATGTCTATGCTCCATCCATGCTTTCTTCCATGTCTATTACTTCATAGCAATGGCAACATACTACATTAACCATGTGCCAGCATGATTATGCGTAGCTGAGCTTCGTTTTTTTTTTCAGAAATTCGTTTGGTCCTTTTGTAGGATATTAATTGTAATATTTTGATTAGTATGGTGTTTGTTTGGATAAGTGTTAGCTGTCTTCGTTGTTCTTTATACATTTTTAACGTGCATTTTCTTTTTATTTTCCCAAGTCATTAATTTGATAGCTGACTGTCTTAAAAAGAATAGTGTTGTTCTGCTTCCCACTGTTCAGGTTTTTTCGCTTCGTTGCTGCACTACTGTTTCATGGAGCAGCATTCGGTCGCTAAGTGATAATAAAAGCGACGTTGAAATATAATATAGACCGGTAACCATTATTCTGAGGAATAAATTTTGTGCAATGTCATCAGCAAAATTTCACCTGCGTCTAAGTGAAAAAAAAAATTGAAAGATCGTTAATTTTTCTGTTTTATGCAACGGAAGTAAAAATTCTAAAAAAAACTTCTGCCAGAGAGATAAAATGTTTTGTGTTACAGATTTGGCTGAAATTTGGCATTCAGTTCATATTTGACTGGTAATCATCCTTTTTTATGATTTCCATATTGGAGAGGAAAGATATAGGAGAGGAGACAAAAGATTGATCACTTGTAGTGCTATTTCTATGAACGTTGGGAACACGCCGGCTGTGATCAAAAATCGTTCTCAGTTGTATTGTTAGTAACATTGTTAAAGCCAGATTAAAGAAAAGTTTCTTTTGGTGTAGGCAATGCGTCAAATCATGAAGATAAAGGCGCTTTCCAAATACAGCTGTATAGATAACACAGCCTCTTCATTCAGGACAGAGCTTAACTACGTCAGAGTGACTGGAATACTTTCTTTTATTTATTTATTTAGTTAACACAAGTGCCGACTTCCTAAAGAACTGTGGTATAGTAGGCAATACAACAATTAGGGATGGGTCGGTAACCGAAACCAAATTTTCGGTTTTTACTGAAAACCGACACCGAAACCGATTCGGATTTTGTGTCGGTTTTTCGTACGGTGTTCGAAAATCAAAAAAATGATTTGTTGTCTTACATTTTTTAAATAATTTTCATTTTCTACGTATAAATGACAGCAAAGCTCCTAGCTATTAAAACGAAAATAGTCGAGGAAAATGGTGCCACAGCTAGACCCACGGTCTATGACGCTGCTGAAAGTGAAAGCAGGAATAAGTTGAAGCTAGCAATACAACTGTTGCAAGAAAAAATTAGGAAAATCTTGTTGGGGAGAATGACAGCAAAAACCGATACCGAAACCGAGGTTTTTGGGGCGTGAAAACCGAAACCGGAACCGAAATCAAAAAAATGAAACCGACCCATCCCTAACAACAATCTATATATATAATTACACAAAATGCGCAAGGCAGCCAGCAGCAGCAGCAAGCAGGACATACGAAGCAGTCATCTGCAGCGCCCAGAACGCAACGTCCAGCAGCGCGAACATACGATGCCATCTACCGACCGAACGGCAACTTAATGGGGGGGGGGGGGTTGCGGACCGGGGGGGGGAGGGAAGGGGAGTGAGACGACGCGGAATGAGCGAGCAAAGCGAGCGACTCCGCTAGTATAAAAATATAAACACAACTGACGCACAGTTTATTGTTTATGACAGTGTTTCAGTTGTAACCTATTGCGTTCAAAAAGGGCGAACTTCGAGACATTCGTGAAACCAGTGGGGAACGTAGTGTACTTATTTGAAAAGTACCTTTAATTAGTCTGTAGCAGGGTTACAGAAAACGAAAACAAGCGAAACAGGCAACTGGGCACAAGTTTAGTAACGAAAATGCACAAAATCTCTTTACTACTTGTCATAGGAAATTCAAATAAATATACATGGCAAACTTTAGGTATGCGAAAAAAATACAAAAGTTGTATAACAACCCAAACCCACTTGTATGACAAGACCAGCCAAGTTTCAGTCAATACAAGCAGTGACACCTGAATAAAAATGGCTGCCAAAAATTGTTGTACATGGTGTTAACAAGCCTGTATGACCCATTTACTGACCGAAAGATATTCCAATTGGAAAGTAGTGATACCACCCCTACCATCGAACAACCGCTAAGCTGATTCCACCGACATTACTTCAGACGTTAAGTGAAAAACCTGACCATTACTACCGATAGTAGCAACCGCCAGGTTTTTCATTTATCCTTTGAATTATTCAGCAGGATTATCTTGGCGGTTGTTCGTTGGTGGGGGTGATATCACTGCTTTCTAACGGGATCACTTCTCGGTCCGTACATGTGTTAGGCTTGGTATATCATGTAAACAAATTTGTTGCAGTCATTTTTATTCTGATATCGCTATACTTGTATTGGCTTAAAATTTGCGGGTTCTTTCACCAAAGTGAGTCTTTTGTTCAAACTGTGCCTCGAAAACCGCTTGCGCAAATAAGTCTGCAAAACTATTTGCATTTTACTATAAAAGTGAATTATTTAAATTAATTGTTCACATATGCATTGTAGCCTACATTATGTGTGCAGTGTTACAATTATTAAATGAACGTGTTTGCTTAAAAATGGTGCTGAGGGCATACTGCCCTAGTGGTGAAGGCGATATCAGCACCAATTATGACCAAACCATTGTTCACCATTATTACAACAGATGATTATTGCTCAAACAAGCGTAAGCCGAAAGCTTCAAAATTATACACAAAACCCTATGCCTTAAAAGTGAAAGATTTAAGCTAAAATCCAGGATAATTTCATAAAGTCTTAAATAAATCATAAAGCCTCAAAATTATAGAAAGAACCCTATGACTGAACACTGGAAGATTTAAGCAAAAAAAAAAAACAGGATAGCTTCATTTTGGTTCTCGAAAAAGGAAATACATTGTCCTTTCGCTGACATAACTCGAAGAAGGTAATTACAGTGTTACATCTAGTTCGATTAAATTCTATCCAATCTTGTGCGCCACGTCACTTGCTGCAGCATTATTGCATGTTGCAGCATTGTGAATTTTTTACATTGTAAAGGCCTCTCCAGACAGAAGAAAATTTAGTGCGAAGCTGTGCGTAACTACGTGCCTACAAGGTAAATATTGCAATAATCGTGTGGTTGGTGTTGCGTTAAGGACGAATATTGAAGTCTTTTTTACACCATATTGCGTCGGCGTGCAGCCGCGAACAGCCAGTCTGGTTAGAGCTTTAGTCGCCACCGCCAGCCTATCCTTTCCTGAAAATTCTCGTTGAATAAACCCTGCCTTCAGGCCGTGATAATAAATAACGATCAAGATATGTCTAAATGACGTCAGAAAAAATAGCTATCAGAAACTTATATCAGACAGTCTGTTGATTGCAAAAATTTGCGATAAATCCCAAGCGTAAATCTACTCAAGCCCTAACCAGACTGGCTGCTCGCGGCTGCACGCCGACGTAGTATGGTGTAAAAAAGACTTCAATATTCGTCCTTAACGGAACACCAACCACACGATTGCTACAATGTTGACCTTGTAGGCACGTAGTTACGCATAGCTTCGCACGAAATTTTCTTCTGTCTGGAGAGGCCTTTACTGTTCGGAGTCTATAATGGAATAAACGACAAAGACTGCAATTTTAATTTAAACAGGATATAATCTGTTGTAATTGATTACACATACATGAACGTACAAATATTACAAAGTGAAAGAATTATTTCATTACGGCATTTTGAGTTTAACACAGTTTCAAGTTTCAAGTTTTCGGTGGCGCTAGTGCCAAATTTTGCGAACGGACAAATCTAAGTTTCTTTTTTTTTTATTATTATTATTATTTTCAATAAACGGCCACCATTATTTTAAGAGCCGCTCACTCTTCCAAAATCGGCAGCAAATGTATGTAAACAACTGGTACAGCAGGAACGACCACAAATTCTGCTTGTTTGTGCCGAGTTAGGTGATCCAGAAATTCAAGCGTGCGAACGATTTGTCGCTCGTAGCCTTTAGATAGCTCAAACTCGCCGTGGTAATCGGGCAAGATCTTCCTCACAGTCTCCGTGAAGCCGTTTCTCAATTCGTCCCTCAGTTCGTGGTATACAAAGAGGAGGAAACTCCGTTGCATCTCTTCAATTTCTCTTGCGTATGGGAATACGGTTTGTCGGCCACTGAAACGCGTGACGACAAACAGTACGTACGCCTCGGGTTTGCCACGTGCTGACGACTTGAATGGGTAAGATGGAGCCAGACTACGGAAAGAGCCAGATCGAAAAGATGCCGGCGTAGCTAGTTCGGATTTTTTCTGCCCAGAAGCAGTGTCTGGTTTCTGCGCCGATGATGGAGTTATCCCTTCAGATTTCAGGCTTGCTGGCTTGTCACCTCCCGGCGAAACTTTGAATGGGCCCGATTTGCCTAACCTGAAATTACACAGACGAGTTTAGCTTCTAGCAAGTTGACAAGTTGCGACCGGAACGTCGTGTGAAACCTTACTCGATACTGATATTGAAACCACCATGGTTTCCTCGTATGTTTATAAGGCTTGAAGACAGAAATTAGACGAGTCATCCACTTTAACATCGATTGCATGCGGGCTGAACTATGAAAGGTATACTCGTGACGCGTAATTCGCGGATTTTAATCTTAAAACACTGCATTGACGCTAAATTGTTAAAGTATAGCTTCATGCTATGTAACTTTATGTCTACTAGACGTCAAAACAAAGACTCTAGAGGTTTAATTTCATGAATTACAAACAGACGAAGAACCAAGGTAGGTGTGTATTGTACCGTGTCTTGAGCCAGAGCTACGTCATTTTCTATTCTCATTAACCTTTAAGTGTTATGCTCCAGCAATCTCGCGCCAAACACAAGCACAAGTTTAAGTATTAAAAACAAAGTCCGAACTATATGCGCGAGATGGGCAACAATGGAGAAATGACAACGATACTCGGTTCCCTTAACAAGCCGACTCTCGAGACGGCCGTGGCCGAGTTGGTAGAGGCGTGTGCCTCACGTTAAAGAGCTCCTTCAAGTTGCTAGTTCGAGTCCCGTTCAGGTTACACCTACTTTTGTGGAGATATAAAATTACCGTAGGTGTTAAAGGGTTAAAAATGTATTAAACGATCCTTTGACGTAGCAATAAATCGTCCGAAGACGTCAAGGATAATCACCCCACCATTACCGTAAAATAATGTAGGTTTAGTGTTGCAACACCAGTAAAATATAATAAGATTTCCGCGTTCGTGTGGGTCCCACTAACACTATACTCAATGCTTTCGTACTTTCTTGGACGACGCGGCTCGTGTCCTACGAGAAACCGATCGTTAAGCCTTTTTACATGTAAAGAAACCGTGGAATCACCCCGACGATTTTGAGTTTTAATGGTTAAGTTTCGACACAAAATCATTTTGGATAAGTAAATGCAGGAATAAACATAATGTTATCATTTCTAATCAAGTTACTTAAGTTTCTGCTTTGTTACAGTTGAGTAAGCGATACTTCGCACACCAGGCCTAGTTTGACATCACTAGGTAACTAAAGCCCATTTCATTACCAGTAATTTTTTCCCTCTTCAAAACAATTGAGGTTTTTTATTTTTAAGGTGGTGTTCGTCACAGTCACGAAAAAAAATTCACTGGCCACAGTGCCATTTAATACCCAGCTGATAATTTTCAAAAAGCTAGGTTAAAATAGTGTGTAATAGTTACACACAACTCGCAACACATGCACATAGCCTACATAACAATTTTGACGCCTATTTGATTCCATAATAATTGTACATGTTCTACATGCACGCCATTACAACATTTTTAAACTCGAACTATACCATTCGTTTCATTATCAGTTAATGCCTGAACGTGCTTTGTTTAAAATTTTACGCTTGTCAGATTTAGTGGTGCATTGGAAACGGGTTCCAACCAAAGCAACAAATTTCAAATTTTTATTCCCAGTGAAATTGCGCAATTCGTGAGAAAAAGAATTGCTGGTTACCTATTAAACATCTGCTAATGCAAATTATAAGCCTAACTAGACTTAAAATTGAATTCGGAATATCACAATTATTCAGCCGTGCTCCGGGCAATGTTTTGCTGCTACACTTGCATAATTTCTACCCAGTGCTCTCTAGAATTTCGGTCGCAATCCCCAAAATAATTGAGGTAGGCAGTTCATCTTTAGACTCGTGAATTTGCTGCACCAAAGTGCTTTGTCATGAAATTTCAACCCAAATCAGAAAAGAAAAAATGCAAGCGTTATGTGTTGGTCCATACAGAAAAAAAAACAGACGCAAAATCCAAATTCGGCAGAAAATTAAACCGTCATTTCGAGCAGCCAGTTACTCAAATACATCCCTAGGCCACAGCCACCTATAGTAAAGGCTGGATCAGCTTTGCCTTCCACAATGCTCCGCTAGAAGGCCCGACAAATACCGACGCGACAAGTTCGCCAAGTGGCGTCATCGGTTGACAGAATTTGGAACCCTCGTCAATTAGTTCGAAATTTCGCCGCTTGGTGTACACATGGTAGCACCTAGAAACTTGCGCTTCCTTCTATGTCAATGGTTGATTTTACGCGCCTAATTTGTCTTGATCTGATCCGGCTTTTACTGTAGGTGGCTGTGCCTAGGCACACAAATGTACTACAAACTGCATTGTGGAGTCATGGCTATACTACTGTTGCACGCCTTTGCGCGTACGGAAAATCGTCCAGATTCAAACCCTATCCATCCTTTCCTCAGGCTATTCTTAATTAAATTTTTTTATTCAAGATCTCCAGTAGCGTGCACGGGCCCCTGAGAGGGCAGGTGCAACTTTTTAGTTGGCATTTCTTTCTAGGACTCTTTTTAAACATTTTTTTTGCCCTCTCTTTTCTATCCTTTTTTGCCACTTTCTTCGCCTTTTTAGCCTTATTAGGCGTTTTTAGGGTTTTTTTTTACCCATTCTCAGGCACAAATGTCGGCACAAAATCTTTTTTTTTTTTTTTTTTTTTAAAGGGCATTTTGTGAAAGGGGAGGGGCAACGCCCAAATTCTCCATGCACTGCATGCCAATGCGTGCCACTGAAGATCTCTATATAGAAACACACTCACATAATGAGCTGAAAACAGGGTGACGTCATTTCATTGCACACGTATCGAACAAGACATCTGCCGTTGCTAAATCAAATCCATAGGGATCGAGCTCC
Source organism: Lithobius niger (assembly GCA_023313725.1). Classification (NCBI taxonomy): domain Eukaryota; kingdom Metazoa; phylum Arthropoda; class Chilopoda; order Lithobiomorpha; family Lithobiidae; genus Lithobius; species Lithobius niger. Next base: position 37,305 of record JAHWFP010231270.1, read on the forward strand.
AAGAAAAGCGATGCAAAACTCAAACTTTACACGTAGCAGCCTCAAACTGTCTTCTGTCGAAATCTACTTATTTGCATTTACGGTCGACTTACTATATAGTTATGTGGGGGTAGTTTCAAAAGTTACTTTTCGCACAGGTCGTCCTGCTTATCTATGCTGCCACTTAGAAGCACTTGTCGCGAATTAGTAAAGCTATACCTTATGAATGCAATTTTGTTATTTTTACAAGAACTTCGAAGAACTTTGAACGAACTTCGGAGGGGTGCTCATCGCAGCTGTATCGCTTCGGTTGTTATTGTAAACGATCGTTCGTAAAGCTTACTCCGATCAGTAGCCACCGTTTGAATTCACTTTTGTTAGGCAGTTTGGTGTTTGAATGAAAGTTAGCCTTGTAAAACACCTGGAAGCACACAGATTGATTGGTAAATGACACCGAAAGTTGACCGAGAACACTTTTTTTTTTTTTTAATTTGTCTTGCATTTTAGTCAAATAATTCTGCAAATAACTGTACGTGACTAGGCAAACCGCAAAGACTCGCTAATGTTTGGTTAAACACATTATAGATGGCTCGGTTTTCTGTTTTCTACGTGCAGGGTTAAAGCAGGGGGACGCGTACATTGTACGCCAAAAGGTGAACAGGAAGAAGGGTGTTCTATGAAAATCGTCCATTTTACCCCAAAGGGTAGAGCAGGAAGAAAGGGGATCTATGCAAATCGTCCAATTTACCCCAAAGGGTAGAACAGGAAGAATGGTGTTTTATGAAAATCGTTCATTTTACCCCAAAGGGTAGAACAGGAAGAAAGGGGATCTATGCAAATCGTCCAATTTACCCCAAACTGTAGAAAAGGAAGAAGGGTTGAAGATCGTCCAATTTACCCAAAGGGTAGAAGGAGGAGGGCGTTCTATGCAAATCGTGCATTTTACCCAAAACGGTAGAACAGGAAGGAGGATGATCTATGCAAATATCCTTCCTTGCCTTCTTGTAAACACGTGTCGGATGTGAGGCGGTTTTCAGAGCGCACTGCTGCTAAAATGCCTTTTCTTGTGACGATGTAAACGTAGTGACAGACCAATGCAGCCGAAAGTGTCTACCAAGTTTAATCTCGTTCTGATGAGCAGTTTGAAAGACTTCACTTGAAGAGACACGAAGAGTTTCAAAGTCAAGTAATTAGCCAAACTCCCTTTGGTAAAAATACCGGCCTCTATTGGTACGTCAATGCATTTTTTTTTTTCATCTTTCTTTCTGCTGTCACATTTCTGAATTAAATTTCAAAACGTTTTCGCTAATAAAGACATTTTCACCCTGCGTTTGGTGCTTGGGCCCCGATTCATATGAGTGTGGGGGAATCTGGCTAACCCGTTTAATAGTACTGGAAAACACAAATGTTATCAAATACCTTTTTATCGGTTTTCGATTCACACCCTTCGGAAATCTGAGGGCCCTTCGTACGACGCTTGTTCTAAGGCGAGGCGATCGAGGACTGCAGGAGAGTTCTTCGTTGCCATCTTCTCCGCTTGGATCCCCTTTTGACACTGCTAACGTTATCTCTTCGCATGCTTCGGCCAGAGATACGTCCATTTGTCAGAAACGTTACGCTTCCTTATAGAACAAACTAAATCCTATAAGATATTAAACGCATTGTATTTGTCAAAGTTTGCAGTAGCGAAATCCCATCACTTTAAAACTACTTTATTATCACCCGATTTCAGACAAAAGTAACAGTATTGGTATTCCATCGGTAATCAAAATATACCATAATAACAACCTTATAATTACTACCTTATTGTAATGGCAAGTAACAGGTACGAATTAAAACTAAGAGTTGCACTAAGACTGAAGGATTAAAGACGGAAAGCCGAAGGCTGAATAAGAGTTAAATAAATACAGATGCAACCCTATTTACGTTGCCTTTTAGACATATGTCAGACTGCCTGAAAGGGGAATCGAACCCAAGACCTTTGAAACCAAAGGCCGGTGGTTCTATTCCCCGCTCACGCAGTCTGAGGCCGTGTCAGTATGGCTCAGCGATAGGACCTTGGCCTTTGGTTTCAAAGGTCGTGGATTCGATTCCCCGCTCAGGTAGTCTGTCTGACATACAAGTCCAAAAGGCAACATGTTTGCATCTGTATTTATTTACGACTGTAGGAGATGAAACTTCCTTGAAAATAACTGATTATGTGTTTCCTTCACAACACGGGCAACGTAACCTGTCCTCTTGAAAACCATTACGGTAGAAAAGAAAAACAAAGTAATCTTAGTGGGTAAAAAAAAATACGACGGCCGTACTAAGACGAAACACATACAGCAAGAACTAAAAGACCAATGCTATCCAATCAAAATCATTTGAAATCCAAAAAGACCCACAAGTATGATTCTAGCCACAAAAGGTTGCGAGATAGAAAAATGTCCTTTGACAAACGCTAACGAAAGTTAATTTCCTGAAAAAAAAAATGAACTTTTGACCCTACCATGTGCAGCTTTATTTCTCACAGATTTGTTTTGTGGCTACATTCACAGCAATGGGGTTCTATGCGTGTCCAGTATGTTTTATTCGATTTCTAGCCGTGCACTCTTAAAGACGGGTTGCCACCACACGAAGGTCGGGAGCGTTTAGCGCCATCGAGTGCTACCTGGTTCTCACTAGCGCTTGCTCGCAGCCAGCAAAGGAATGCACAAAAAAATATCTTTTAACACAACACACAAGCCATTGAACTGGCCGAATTATTGAGTAAAAATTTGGTACGACCACGTGCACCTGGAAGCGAGCTGTAAAGCTTAATATTAATGCCACTAGATGGCGCCACGGTAAAATATAAAGAAAATACCCTGATGCCATCTTGTGACAGTAATATCGTTAACTTTTACAGTTTGCTCCCAGGTGCGCGATGACGTCCCAAATATTCACTCAATAACTAAGGCGGCATGTGGCTTGTTTGTTGTGTTTAAAGGTATTGATTTGTGCATTCCTTTGCTTGCTGTGAGAGAGAACTTAATAGGGCTAGATGCTGCAATGTTAATTTGGTGGCAACACGTCTTTAAACGACAATCTTTGTCCCATTTAGGGCACGTTTACGCAACCACTCGCTTTTGCATTCTCGCAGCTAGAAGCTAGAAATCACCTCAAATTCCAACATGGCGGCGGTTTTATGTCTGCCGCCTCGCAACGAAAACAGCAAATAGCGTGAGTTCAGAAGCGTTTGGGAAAATTGTTTCGTCATGAGGAATTCTTTATATTATTGGCACGGATTATAAGACTGCCAAGTATTTACTCAAACGATGTCGGATTTAGCTAATCCATTTAGCGCTGTTATCATGGCAATGTCACCTTTGCCATCGCGATTGAGTTCTAGCTGCGAGAATGCAAAGACGAGTCGCTGCGTAAACGCGCCCTTAAACAGTCAATCAAAAAGGACGAGGAGAATCAGTTAAGTAGACAGTTTTACAGAATTTAACAATAAGATTCTGAAATCATGGAGTCTCAAAACAGAAATCTATATATTTTTGAGCTGCGTTCGCTTTTAAGAATCTTTTTCTTTTTTTTTTAAAGACACTATGGGAAAATGTACGCTGACTGTTAAAGATCGACAGAATCCGGATATGTTCTTTAAAAAAAAACCGGATAACTTTGGATTCTCACGTTTTTGGGTAATTTTCTCATAAAGTAACAGATTTCGTAGGCGAGAACTTCATTTTTTTTCCTTTTTCGAGAGGTTTCAAACGATGCCAATTTCAAGGGAGGAGCTGAAGTAGCTTAAGTTTATTTACCAAACGCGAAATAAAGAGTTACAAAAAAAAAACAAAAAAACAGATGAGGGCAACTAATTTATTCACGAACTTACACACATTAAGAGATAAACCTCCCCTTCGGCATTAAACAAAGCTTTTAACTTGAATCCATGCTTAAAAACTACGTAGGCTATGCGAAATTCAGTCATCCTTTCAGAAAATTAAAAGAGGAGTCCATTCTTAAAGCTATAAATTGTTTGATATTTTAGTTTTTTAGTACTCTACACAATATAGAGAAAAACTAAATTGATAATGTATACCTATTATAGCAACGGTTTAAGGGATACTGTTGTCGGAGTCTTACTAAAGGAAATAAAGTCGATAAACGATTTATGCCAAACTGTCCACGATTTAGTGATGGATTTTCCGTGATGGATTCGGAATTTAGGCTTGATGACTGCACAATTGGTCGGCCATTGTATGTTGCTCTCAGTATCAACAGGCACCTCCTGCAACAAAGTTAGGTAATTGCTCCAAGGTGACAGGTGACTCTTCGCTCGAGTTTGCTCAACCGACTGATGCACGGAAACAGCAGACCTATACGCTTTAAAAGGTTGTCGTATATTCGATTTTCTGAAGCACGGAGGTGCGTGGATTGAGCAAGCAAATCAATGTAATTGTTGCGTAAACTAAGCCCTTTCAATGAGTTGCTTGCTTTTCTCTTTGATTTAGCGCTAGTCTCACCTTCCTAAAAGCTTACTGCTGGAGGAGAGTACGTACAAAAGTGCAAAACAAAAAACAAATCGTATGTTTTTAATGACGTAAATGAAATGTAGGCGTTCAAACATATTTTGTTTGCACTGGTCGCATTTCATACATACTATGTCGGCATGGAATCACCTTCCGAAACAGTCGCATTTGCAACAAGTGCACTGGCTTTGTAAATTGCCTACATACTCCTTCCCCTAAGCCACTCGTAAAAATTTGGGGGCGGGCCCAGTATCGAACGATTGTGTTCCAGTCCCTAGCTGATTTGCGACCGCCATTCCCTAAAATTTCATTCTGGTTCCCTCAACTATAGGCCTAATGGAAGGCAAGATTTTCGGTAAGAGGAAGATAGTATACAACGAATGGGGCAATGGGACAAGTGCCGCTTGCTGACCGTGGTCACATACAGAGTTTTATTAGGTGAATTAGGCAGTTCACACTTGCATATTTCAATAATACATCCTTCTATGTACTAATAAATAAAAAAAGAACAATTGAATTCAGCTGTGTACAACATTTTACACAAGACTTCGAATATTTCGTTTTCGATTTCTAACGGGCGTTGAAACGACCTCCATATTTCATTTTTTTTTTATACATACATGGCATTGGCATCAAGTGGCATTAAATGTTGACAAAAATGGAAAAAAATTAATTCGTACTAACACTGAGCAGAATGCAGAGTGCAGAGAATTTCAGTTGTTCTTTTTTGTCGACCCTGTACACTTAAAATTAAATAACTAAAATCTGTCGTCCCACTATTTTATAATCATGTTGCATCACAAAGTTGCCCGTGTCAATCACCATCGGGAATCGCGATCTTGTCTTCCGTTAAAGTCTTAGCCTACAAAACGGCAAAAAAAAAAAAAAAAGTCCGCCGCAGCGAAATCTGCTATTTCTTGTAATTCGCAGTTGATTGCTATCTAACTAAATAAATAAATAAAAGGAAATAAAAATTAGAGGAAACTATGCATGCTTAGAATGTGTTGTCACAGGAATTCATTTATTGTGATGCTGCAGTCTCTCTAGACCATTTGGGAAAAAAACAAACTAGTCCTAATCCTTAGGTAATATTCAGCCCTCTTCAACTCTGCATAAATCCGTTTAAATTATTCTTTCCTAAGTCACTTACTACGTCCAAATCTTCACAGAAGTATTATCCAAACAAAACAAGCAAATCCCGTTAATGACGGAATTGAGTAAAAATTTACAAAGAACAGAAAAACTACTTGATAATTTGTTAGTACGTCATAATCCTAAAAATAAATTCCATCTAACAAAAAAATCGCAGTAACCGTCAAGATTTGGATGTTATTCTTATCGACAATGTCATCCTCACATTGTTAAATCATGTCATACGATATCTAGATACACGCTAGTGTGTCGCGCCAAGTTAGGCAACAGTCATCACAACAAACATCACATCAATTCAATTGTCGAGGTTGTAAACCATTGTAGCGCGGCGCCATAGCGTCAGTGTCTTATATCTTGAAGCATAATTCGGCACATTTCAGGTACTTGGGGAAAAATAATAATGCGGTACAAAAACTTAAACTGTGTTGAAATCAAGAGCAATGACCCACCTGACAAAAATTAACTCGTATAGGAATGCCAGCTAAGCTGCTTTCAATGCAAAAAACTATCTAGCTACTAGCTAGCTAGCTAATTCTAGTCCGTTCATCCCTATGTTAATTTCCATAGGAGATTATTCGTCGATACCGACATAACGGGAAGGCTTCCAGCTATGAAATTGGACGAATGGCTGCAGTACGATAAGAATTGCGTACCTTTTATGGTTTGGAGCCTCGGGGTGTAACGAGGATGGCGTGGGATGGCGCGTAAGTACGAAAATATTGTTACAACCATTGTTAGTATAGTCGACATCGTCTCTCATTGGACAGCCAAAGTTCGGACAATGACAACGTGTATACTGACGTGCGTGCCTGGACACACACTAGTGTAGCACGATAAATCTAAACAACGTTGCCAAAGAAATTGTATTCACGTCCAATTCACGAAAAATAAACCAACTTTAAAAACAAAGCAAAATAAACAAAGCCAAAAACTGGTGAAGTTGATAGCGGTTCGGCCCTTCAAAGGAGTGATATCAACACACCAAAACTAACGAAATAAAACAAAGTACAACAAAATTAAAACCAAACCAAAAATCTATAAAGAGGTGACCAAGTTGAGAATGGTTCGGCCTGTAGGCAAAAGGTAGTATCAAATTGTGGAAAACCAATGTCTTGTTGACGTGCCACTTTATTACACATCTGCACGGTAGTGGAGTTGAGTCTAATACACAATTTTAAAAAAAAGGACTGATATCTTATCAAAAACCAAAACTGGTAAAAGGGGCCGCCAAGTTCCGAATGGTTCGGCCCTTCAAAACGTGGTGGTAACCTTACGTCGTTAAAGGATATCACTACTTTTTAAGACTGATAATTTAGGAAATAAACTTATCTTACATTCATTATAAAGCAAAGATTCACTGCAAGACAAGGACAAGGACAAGGACAAAAAAACAATGAAACAATAAAAACGGGAGAGCCTATTTTGCCAGCGAAAATTTTAAATTGACACATTCTTGCCTCGATAAGTTGACATCGGCGTACATTGTTGTTTTGACTAAATATTGCTGTGTGCGGTCATCCCAGCGAAAAGTCTTAATTGACATCATGCACGAAGAACAGGGTTTTCTCTTACATGGTACGGATCACTCAAGCCAAAGCGATAGACTGGAATGAAATGGGAGTGAAAGGGAGGGGCGCGGCAACGGGGGATTGTGTTGGGCAGTGCGTCTGTTAGCCCTGCACTTGGCATTCTAATGCAGAATGACTAAAGAGATTGGTAGGAATGGGAGTGTCCAGTACGTCTGTTACCATTTAGTGTATAAATACGCATTAACTGAAGCAAAAACGTAATTTTTTTTCCGTTTAGGATGGAGACCTAATCAATTTTTGCCAAATATTGCAAAATGAGGAGGGGCTATATTTAATTCAACTATCCGCCCAAATTTACCTATGTGTATGAAAGAGGAAGGGGAGAGACGGACGGGTAGGAGGACGGAAGAGAAAGGGAGAGCGGGAGAGTGAAGGGAGAGGATTGGAGAAAGGGGGAGGGGAGGGGGAAAGAGTGTGGATTAGAACAAAGGGAGAGTATTACAGTTCTTTACAGTGAGCAGGTAAAATTTCCCTTCAAACCAAACCCGGACGAACACCGCGAAACAAAACCCTAAACGAAACAAAACCCCGGGCAAAGCCGGGTACAACTGCGAGTTAACTATAAATCACAACGATAGGGGTGAAAGAACCAGACCATTTGATTTGATTTTATTTAAGCGAGAAATCGGCCCGAGGCCACGCATCCCGCATCATAAATACACTATAGCACACAAACACACCTCAAACCCAAAACTACCAGGTAATCACCGGGTACAAAATAACCTACACGCATCGAGGAGAGAAGAGGAGATACATGGAACTGCATATCGCATTTATCGCATTGATATCGCATTGTAGCTAATCCAGTACTATACGAAGTGAGCCAACCTTCAGACGTTAATTGAGGATAACAGCGTGAATGTCTTAGTGATAAATCCCTGGAGGCAAGAATAGGATAAAATTCCTTCCTTTAAGGGTAAACTAAATCGCGTAACACCTTTTCATTCGTGGAGAAGAGCAACGATCAAATTCTGTGAACAAAGCTGTTGACTCACAAACGCAAACTTTGCCGCCGCAGCACAACGCGTTTTCAGAGTGAATCACTGCCTACAACACAAAGTAAGAACGATTGGAAAGGAAACTCTTTTGATACGGGTAAATGATAATTTTGAGAAAAATTTGACTAATTCTTTTATTTTTGCCTTTAAGGGATTGAAAATGCTATTTTTTTTTTAGGAAATTGGTGTGTGGGTTATTGACTTAGTTCATTCCGTGTGAAGCTCAAGAAACACCAGTTTTTTACCTCTTCAGTTTGCAGCTATTATGACGGCCACCAGGAACCCTTTTTTTTTTCAGCGTTCTACAAGCGAAACGGTCGGGACGTTCTGAAACCGATGACCAATTGTCTCGGACTCCGAGCCTCTCTGAATGTAACGGCCTGTCTACCTACCGTTCATCCTCTTTCATTTTTCGTAATGTATGTCTTGCCTAGCCGAATTTAAAAGGCACTTCGTGCTCATTAAGTCGTACCATCTTGTAATTCATTTCCGACATAGCTTCTCTTTGCCAATCTCGGGTAAGAATACTGAAAAGCCTAAATTTGTGTTTTGCAGCATAAATACCTAACTTGTTTATGGCCTGAAACTGGGGCCACAATCGTTTAGACTTGGTGCTCTATAATAACACCTTATGGACTACTAAATTTTATAGATGAATAATTCATGGACTACTGCCAGTTGTACTTCCTTTTTTTGAGATAAGAACCAAGTCTAGAACTCTGGGACATAGTCTGAAACTGGTAATTCCCAGTTTTAAATTAAACTGTAGGAAGTTTTTTTTTTTTTTAGTATTCATATTGCTCCAGTTTGGAACTCTCTGGGAGAAAACAGTGTTATGGCCCCATCAGTGGATGTATTCAGACGACTTCTTAATGGTGGGTGTTTAAAGTCACATTTCCAACGCCCAGAGTTTTGTCTCTGAATCCACTCCACGTGTAGTCTACTATACTGCAAAACATATCCAAAAATTGTATCGTTTAGACAAAATATCTTTGATATTGCATTCTTTCACCTTTTAGCCTGTCGTATATAATTTTGGGGTAAGATGTTAGTGGTCGCTTCATTTCGACCCTTTCTTGCCGTTTTGCTTTTTCGTGGCAAATAAATCTTATCTTGTATCTATCTTATCTTATATCTTCTTAAGAATATAAAACGTTCCGTAGTTCTTGCGTATATTGTTGACGTGTAAGCTTTAGGTATGTCCATTTTCTTTTCCCACTGTTTTTCAGTTGTTGTACGTGTGGAATTTTTGTTCTGATGTTGTGTTGCTGTTGCTTTTGTAGATTAGATTCCGTCATTTGGCATGTCCCGAATTTCTCTAGACAGGGAACGAGATTCATGCGAAAAACTAGTTTCATAGCGACGCAACGATACAGTTAAGCAGTGATAACGTTGATCAATAACAGTGACGACGTCAAGACTGAATTTTTTTTTTTGGGGGGGGGGGACGACAGAGAGCATATCTGGAAACAGAGTGGACAAACTATTTTTTTTATCACGGTAGCTTCATTTAGGCACTTTTATTCCGTTTAATGCAACCTGAACGTAAGTTTCAATGCAGTCCAATTTTTTTTAATAAAATACGCCCCTTAAACACACAAAACTAAATTAGGCTACACATATATTGCAAGGTTTCGCTGCAATGCAGGAGTTACTGAGTTGCTCCTATAGCACCTCAGCTGGATTGGTCAGCGCTGGATAAGTGGTTTCATTGATGAATAAATAAAAAAAAAAAAATTAAATAAAACAAAAAATAAAAAGCTCACTTTATTCATTTGCTTTCAAGTTGCGCCTCTGCAAATTTTTTTGGGTTGTTTTAGTTTCCGGTGATGACCCGAGTGTTGTGGTCGGGCGTCGATGACGCACGCGATCGGACATATGAGCAGTCAAATTGAGTACGCTTATGTCCGGTCGTTTGTGAGTCCTCCCGAGTCAAAAATAATTAAACAATCTGAAAATAACTAGGACTTGACCCGGACAAAATTAGGAGTAAGCTGAATATTGGTACACAGCTACATTTCATCATCCTGAGCAACATATCAAAAGTCCCCAAGATTCCCACCATTGCTTTCGTCGCCATCTTGAAAAAATTTGCTTCACTAACACCTTTCAGTGTCATAGCCTTCTTAACCTTTGTAGGTTAGAATTGAATAGTAGTCTGAGAATGCCATTCTTTCCTTGAACGCACTTCTCGTTTTGCCATTTTGGCAGACATAAAAGCTTTAAAATTTTCGGGGGAAGGGGGGGGCCATGGGAAAATATTAGGGGGCATTGTCCACCCGTGCCCCCTACAGCGTGTATAACTGCTTTGTTTCTTAGTTGGAGGGTGGAGGGGGGAGGAGGGGTAAACATATGAATGAAGCAATACTTGAGAGAGTTTGAGCAATTGATAACGATTGACGACGAGGGGGGGAGGTGGAAAATTGCCAATTTTGTGATGATATAATACTTGAACGTATCCAATAGGAAAAAGTTCAGCTGGGATGAGGACTAAAAATGCTAACTGATTCCGTTTATTGTATCATTTGGCGAGTCACGTGATTATCTGTTTGTTTTTTAAAATTCGTAGCTAGTATTCTACACAGAAAATAAAAATGTGAACCATTGCCTTGAAACATGAGCAAAAGATTCTGGTGAGATTTATACACCAGCCTCTTTGATGATTGAGCTGTCTTGTCTTCAAAACTAATTTTGATAGGAAAACCAATTTTCTTTAAAATTCCTTTGAAGGTGGATTCACTAAGTAGGTGTCTGGTACCGTTATAGACTGAGTCAGGAACCTAAAAACTATCCACCACTCCTCATTAATGACTCTTTATATGCTCCTGGTTCAACCTTACCAAAACCTGGTAAACGAGTGGCCAATGTTTCGGCCCTTGATATGCGTGATATCCACTATTCCACTACTAATACTTCAAAGGTTGACATTTTTGCTTTAACCCTTACGTTTAACTCAGCAAATTGTTAAATTGGTAAACTTGTCTCTGAAAATATTGATGGGAAATGATTTTATGGTTAAAAAAAAAAGGTCCTTATCTCTGGTGTAACTATTCTAAAGAC
>JAHWFP010231273.1:868-11641 GCA_023313725.1 Lithobius niger
TAACCAGAAGTCTGAAGCGGAAGTGGCCCACAATTGACCGGAAGTGGCCGACAAGTAAGTAAGTAAGTAAGTGAGGCCATGATTTGCGGAACGGTACCAGACAAAGACAAACCGTTTACACTATTGATTCACCGTCCAAAAATTAGTAATAACGTATTAAAAAAACCGGAACTATGAAGCAGTTGGTCCACAAGTGGCCGAGTGATACCCATCATCTATGGAACGATACCAGATAGCGACAAACGGTTTTCACCGTTAGCTACAGCGTCCAAAAATTAGTTAAAATTAATTTTAAAAAACCGGAAGCCTGAAGCGGAAGTAGTCTACAAGTGGACGGAAGTGGCTAGCAAGTGAGGCCATTATCGATGGAACGGTACCAGACAGAGACAAACGGTTAACGCCGCTAGATTCACCGTCCAAAAATTAGTAAAAACGAATAAAAAAAAAGCCGGAAGTATGAAGCCAAACTGGCGGAAGTGGACAGAAGACTGGTAGCGACTAGGTAGTCGCTGCAGCCGCTTGTTCATTCTATAGTTCAAAGAGTGAACATGCGCCCACATTTTCACTTCTGCCACGAAAGAATGAACATGCTCACCCCATCGCTTTAATATACTGTGATTGAATTGCGGGTTGGGATAATAACAGACTATCCCCATCCGCACCCTCCTCGCCTGTGCCCCAGTGTAAGCCAAATCTACGTTATAGCCAAATAGGTACCGTATATCGATAAGATCTCACTGTGAAGCATCAAAAATAAAAAGCAAAGGGGCCTTGCTTTCACGTTGGCACATGTGCGACGATGTTTTATTTTGTCACAGTGTGGCGCTGTTTTGTTACGTTCCACCTAACCTATAACATAAAACAGTAGCGTGTACAGACCTCCGGGAGGGCAGGGCCAACTTTCCGTAAAAGGGCATGCTGAGGTTTTTTCCCTTTAGACCTTTTTTTTTTTTTAGCTTGTCACTCTCTTTTCTGCCCTTTTAAGCCTCTATTGTATGCGCGGCGCATCTTGAGTCCTGCGATTATTTTATGAGCGGCCACGTCTTCCTGGATGGGGTGGCTTTAATCGATGGCCGCCATTGTTTTTGTAACCATCTTGGAAATCAACAAGGCACTCTGCTACTAAAAACGTACAATCGATTATCTGTGTTCGTTCTGCGGAGAACTCAAGATAGGCCGAGGACACTATAGGCCCTTTTTCCTGGCTGCAGCGCCAGCATTCATCGGTGTAGAAAAGCAAAATAGGGCATGTTTTTTTTTTCAAAAATGACAAAAAGGAGCCTTTTTTTTCCAAAAAGGGCATTTTTTTCCAAGAACGGCAGAGGCGGTGTGCCCCCCCCCCCCCCTCCTCGATATGAAAGTTACTTTTCTGTGTGATGGTTTTCCTGTGTGACCAGGGACGATTTTACAACGGGAGGTCGCACCCTTCATAGGTTCCATCAGATGTTTGGACAGTTGGAAGAATGGTCGACAAAACTAACTAATAATTTCTTAGTACTGGTAGGAAAAGTAAGGCCACGTTGCCAGAACGATAGTTTAAAGCGGTTTGCGTTTGTGAAATAACGGGATTCTATACTGGAATAGCGCTGGTACTAAAGAACTTTCCCCAACCAGATGGGGATACAATGCTGCAAGATACCTTAACACCGCTGAAGTTGCCTTTCTTTTCTGCTGGTTCTTGTATAGGGTAACCATCGAACGCAGTTTGGCACGTAGAGCTCCCGCCACGACCCACGAGAAAATAACACAGGCAGCAGGCACGTGCTGTAAGAGTCGGCAAGTGTTGGCAAATTCAATAAGTCGGCCGATTAATCAAGTCGGCAAATTTAATAAGTCGGCAAATCTATTTTACACCCCTTCCACTTTCAGCCTACCCGACGTCCCTGTTCCGACTTCGCTGTATGACACTGTTTTTTGTACATTCATTCAGTCAATTGCGAACCCTTTTTTTTTGGGGGGGATGGCGTGCAAAAATAGGGAAAGGAGGGTATAGGTCCTTTAAATCTCATCTTCTACACTACGACCAGCGAGTTTTTTTTTGTCATGGCTCGAATGTATTTTCGTATACTTCGCCGTTCTACTAGTATTGCTATTGTTGTGTCCTTGTTTATTTTTCCGGATCTGTCCCCTTTTGTTGTTGCTGCTGTATAGGTTAGATCACTGGCCTTGGGTGTAATTTCGCCTGGCAGGGACCGAGTTTCACCCGGATAGTGGCTGTTACAATGTTACGGTGAAGGACGGAAGGTCCAGTTAGGCTTCATCAAAAGCCGAGGGGCCTCGCAGGTGAAGTAATTAGACGCACGTGCAGGACCGGGCTGTGGATTAAAAAAAAAAAAATCCAAAAATACGTACACTTCAAAACACTAGAGGCGACATTTCGGACTGTACTGTATGCCGTTGTAAAGCCACCTTGATCAAGTCCTAATGCAAATACATCAAACATTGTTAAGTCCAGTGTTCGTCCATAAAAGACGAAACCATTTTCAAGGCGTTTTAATGCCTTTCAAGGCTAGGTTACAACGAATTTCAAGGCTCGTTGCACAGCAGATTCTAAAATGACCTTTTTATTCCATTATTTTACTAAAATGTCATCTTTGGCACAATTGCGCTCTTAGTCTGCAGTAGGACGGTAAACCGTTGTAAACAATGACAAACATTACGTCCTCCCTCCCACCAGTAGACAAGGAGAAATACATCAACTAACAATCAGTGGAACAGCGCTTGCTCAGCTGCCCCTTCTGGCAAAAATTGTTTGCACTGCCCGGCCCCTCTCTCTTTCTGACTCTAGTCCAATCCGACGGGAGCATCCTTCACAGAAGAAATGGATTCGGCTGACAGAAATTTAATTATGTCTATTTATTTAAAGGGACATACCTCTCAGCGCCATTTTTCTCGATCCACCGCATCAAGTACGACCCCAAAGGTGTGTTTCCTTGCCGTTAGTCAACCCCTTGGTAAAAATCCGTTTTAAAATGTGGCGTCTAGGAGATTTTTTGTTGAATAATTGCTAACTCTATTTACTGTATTCTACCCGTATATGATACTTTGCGCGCTTACAATAATCATGACGTTTCGTCTCTGTGTGTGCGTATACTAATTTTCTAATAATTACCATGAAATCAAAAATCTAAAAGACTAATGCGGTATAAAAATTAAATTAATTATTCCAATAGATCGCCGAAACAAAATTATCAGACACTAGCCTTGAAAATTATAAACTGTGATGTTAAAATACGAGAATCATATCGAGAATCACAATCTTTAACTTGATGCTGTTTAGTGTACTATTCCCAAAGCCAACCGAGACAGCAGCTATGTTCCTCGCTACGAGGAACGCAGCTACCACACCAACCGACCTTGGCTCTGGTTAATTCGCGGATGGCGATCTGCGAGAAGCTGGGTCGGGTTTCCCTTTAATTTTGTACCTAAATTAATATTACTGTTTTGGCATTAGCCCCCCCCCCCCCTCATTCAAAACAAAGTACACTCACAAAATTCAAGGCCATTTCAAGGTTCCGACAAAAAATATTTCCAGTTTTCAAGATTTTTCAAGCCTTGAATTTTCGGTTTTCAAATTTAAGGTTTCTCAACGACTTCAGACCGTGTACGAACGCCGGCAAACACGGCGTAACATGTTCAAACGCAGAGTAGCCTCCAAAAATTTATGAATGACGAACCAATAAATAAAAAAAATAAAAAAATTGAAATGATCCTGAGTCCAACCCAATATGTTCGGCAATAGGGAGACAAGCTCTCTCTTTTCCTGCCAATCAATGCAGGATAGCGACCCTAGGTTCTACAGAATTTTCAAAGTGAGCGATAAAAACTGCACTGCAGTACACCGGGCATTGTGTGGCTGGGTGGACTGGTGGTTAGCATGACTGTCTCGCTTGCCAGAGGTCCCGGGTTCGAGTCCAGCTCAGTCACCCCTGGCATTTTCGGGACGAGAAGAGCCCTGTGATGTTTCGTGCTCGTGTCGATTGTGGCTTGTAAAATATCGTGGGAATTTCCGATTGGATTTCCCTCTCTCCTTCAGGCGCTATGGCTAACGCTGGGCCCGCGTCAAACAACAACAGTACACCGGGCATTCTAGCAAATGGACGTTCACTTGCTGGTATGCTTCTGTGTCCTGCAGGGCATTTGTTCTCACTCAGTTCCATCATCTGTAATTTCTGTATGTCACATTGGAATTGGTTTATCCTCCTGAGGCCAGAGGACTCTTTTTAGTCCCGCATGATAGTTTGGTCAATCGTGGGATTCGAGCCGACATTCACATGGTTTGGGGACGAGGACGCTAACCACTGGGTTGTGCTTGCTCGCTTTACTCGGGGTTCCCTCTCACAAAGCTCGCGTTGCGCCTGGAAACTTACTTTTTGTCCCGTCATGTAGGGGAAGAACCAGGGGTCTCCGGAGGGTTATGCATCTTTCCTTTCGGGGTGTGTGTGTCGCGCATAAAATGATTAGTGTCTTTACGTTACAAATATCGTTAAAAAGCGAATCGTGATCGTACGCTAGCAACAATCAGCATCACAACATGTGGTGCCATCTGTTATCTATTATGATTACCATTGCCTACTTCCATAAAGCCACCTGAGATATACCTCAAGAGCGGTAACTTCTGCAATACAGGTAAAGGTGTATCTACCCCAAAACAAAATTTGTTAAGGATTTCCGCCAAGGTTTTCGGCCGTTTGAAGTCGTGATATCAAATGCCCAGCTCTTTCGCCAAGCTAATCCCACCGACAAGACTTCGAACGTTCAATCATGAAATGTATGTAAAATTGCTTACTGCGTAATTTTCATTTGTTTCATTTAACGTTTGACGTCTTAGTCGGTGCGATTAATTTTGCGAAAGAGATTGGCGTTTAATATCACGACTTCAAACGATCGAAAAGCCTATCTGGAATCTTTAACAAGTTTTGCGCTAGGGTAGATATCATATTTATTGGTCCAAAATTGATCAAATCCATTTTTGTCTTAGCAATTACGATATGGAAAAGCCGAAAACCACACCTAGCCAGGTTACCTTAAACGATTACCATTCTTAGATGAGTTACCAGCCATTGGGACTGGGTGTGAGTTACTGTGCCAGATTTGATCACCAGGATACCCTAAATACATATGCTTGCGCGGAAAAGGTACAGTGAAGGGCCACAGCATTTCTGGCTGGTTATCATTCACTTGTCGTGCGACGATAAGCAGCAACAAATCCAGTTTATTTCTCTGAAAACATGAGAGATGGTTGATGAAGGTGGTGGCCGACGCAAGCCCAAGACGCGAGAGGTGTTAGATGTCATTAGTCATCTCATGAAACTCTTACCCTGCCAGGTGAAATTCGTGCCAAACTTATCTAACCTAGCCTAACCGATTCTAGCCAAGGAAACTTGACACACGACAGGAATTATTTATCGTTTGATGCGCCTTCTCGTGTCCTGAGCTGCACCTGAATTCTATCGGCATTCGAATATGCCCTCTTCCCACCTGGAGTGACCTTTGAGAGCGTGGATGGCGATTCGGGACTTGGAAATTGAAGCGACCACCGCCTCCCTGAGCTCCACAGGTTCGAACCACCACCTTCGGCCATGGGTCCGATTGTAATACGTGTAACATGACCCTACCCGTAGACGGTTGTGGAGAAGTGTAGGCGAATGTTAGATTACTTCGACTGTCTTCGTTGAAAGCTACCCAAGGACGATCCTTCGGCGAGGGGACTACGTGGGGCGAGCCTCCCCCCCCCCTAAATTTTTGTGCTCCCTTCCCTGGCTCCGCCTCCCACCCATCAGATTAAAGGTATCTGGTGAACAGGCGCTCCTTTACTAGCTAAGTTATTTTTTTTTAAGTGCTTTAAAATGTAATCAGTTTGTTTTAAGACTCGAAATAAAAGAAGAAACTATTAGTTTTGGTGTGGAATAGTTCGTAAATGTTAAAGTTTTAACCTAGATGTATTAGTCAACCCAAAACTGTAAAAACTCTTGATATATCAAACTAAAAAATTTTCCCCTTTATCCTAAACGTTTAAACGAAGAAAATTTTAGTTAACTATTAAGAAAACTACGTCAGTTTCTTTCACAGAAACAGGAAGGGCACATCAATGGGCCAAAAATTCCTAAAACCTAACCGTCTCCGTTGTAGCCAATTGTGGCTATGAGAGTTGTAAAATCAGAAACTTTTTTTTTTCAGCTGGGTTTAAAACATTCACCAAAAATGGGTTAAGAAATATTTAAGAACGTTGCGTGTGAGAAAGAGAATTGCGAGAGTGCTATTTTTAATTTAATTTTTTTTTTGGCGGGTGGGAAAGAGGGGTGACGCGAAAGTAGAACTTTTTGGTTCGCCCGCGACTGAAATGGCTGCCCCACTGCCGCCTCCCAGGTAGAGCGATTCTAGCGTTGTCCCTGGTGTTACAACTGTTTTTGGGGGCCTATCCGAGTTTGAACCTGGATCCCGTAGTTTCAGTCCTTTTTCAGCAACTTTTTAAAAATTAATCTTTTAACCTTGTACCATCTTAGCAACCAAATGATGACTCGTTTAAACCAAATGACTCAGTTTAAATGTTTAAACTTACTATAGAGCAGCGTCGTGTGACGTCATATTGGCTACGAGACACCATTTGGAGGTAATAGCTACAAGGTGCACTAGTTTAAAATGTAACGGAAAAAAAGCGGCACTTCTAGTAAAGACAGTGCTTTGAGAGCGGCTTTATTAGGCTTAAAAAACGCTGTTTTCTCCTACAACAAAAATCCCGCGTTATAGGCTTAAGAAATCCAGTCTAATAGCATTGGCTTCAATAAGACGATCTTCCTTTCTCCCTCCAGTGCTCCTTGCAGCTAACCCAGTTACTGGCTCCAGCATAGAGTTATACACAATAATACTACGTCGTGTCACTGCCCTATAGAAATTTTAGTTCAGTAAAGCAAAGCACATCCAACCAGGGAAGTCAAACGGGGGAACCCCTCCTTACAAAGCAGGGGGTCGAGAGAGAATGGCCACAAGATCGGTATAAATTCCGTATCTGCTGTAGCGACTCACTTTGGCGTCTAAAGCTGAGCTCTGCCACCACACAACCATCATGATTCATCTGTTTGTTAAATTTATGTACTGAAATAATATTGGTAGGTATCCTAACAGCCCAAAACGATTATGGTATCTATTTTAATGTTTCCTGAAACACTGCAGACGTTTTGGGCGACTAGCATGAAAGTTGTTTTCAAATTTATTCACCAGCGGGCGCCACGGGAAGAGTTCTGACATCAACTAATCAGCATTACTCAAACCCAGAATCTCGTTCTTGGACCTGCTAGGCAAACCCAATTGTTCTGTGAATAAAAACCTAATACTTTTAGGTGCGTTAAAATAATTTAGCTCGGGTTTTACGTTTGGTTTATTTTTGATCTGGTGCCAGAGTGCTCTAAAACAGAAGTCTTGATTTTGAGTGGCGCTATATTATCTCGGGAGGATCTGGATTTCGCTGCAACCATTCCTTCGTTAATTACTAAGTGCCTTGACGGGTTTCTACTAATAAACGCATCTTGTGCCGTTGTCATGGAAACCAAAGCCAGACGATGACGACAAAATGATTAGAATGATGTCTGGGATCATCTTCCCCGATTACGAAAAGTGATCGTTCATATTGCGAAGATACGTTCACAGTTTTCGTTTAGCTATCTACCGCTAGATGCCGCCGGCGTATCCAAGGGGTTACCAAGCCATAAAAGAACAATTGTTAGAAAGTATGGCCGCAGATTAAAGGAAGTTGCCGCCTTGTCTGAACTGTCGTTGAGACAGTACAGACTCCACAAGTACACTGTTCGTAGTTAATGCATCACGAGTTCGTGAAAAAAACTCGGCGATACTCAAACTTGTGTACATTGTAGCATAGGAGTTGAGTCGTGTTTGGATGGATAAGCAACTCCCAGCTCAAATGCATAACCGAAGTGCTAGTCCTCGATAGCAAGCGTGACTTGCGAATCTATCCCAGAATACAAAGCGCGTCTGCTACTTCCGCCTGACCAAGCCGCCATGAATACTTGGCGGTTGATCCGCTCGTAGATGAATGGAATTTCACCGTAATGGATTTTTCTGTGAAATACGCCGTGTACTACGCTGTTTATGATGTATCAAACGTAGGTAAGATAAGAGATTGTTAAACTGCCAGGCGTAGATGCCATTGTGTTTTGTAACAAAGTTTGACAGTCGAACGAAACCTTAACGCCGATTGTTGGGGAAGTAAATATCGTATTTTTGTAACACACGAGACGCGGGGTGCTTATGAATGCATGAGATTTGCCAGAAAACCGGTGTAGAATGAGTCATCTTCTTTTGACAACAGTAAGTTTAACCAAGTTAAAATGTCGTAGCAGCAGTAAAATTGAAAAAATTACTAAATCCAATTTAGTACCGTTATACCAGTTTAGTATACTAGGCGTCGTCTGTTTTCTCCGCCATGTTGAACGATGGTTCAGAGGAATTCAACCTAGTGCGTTGGGTGTAAATTTCCGTTCACGCGGCCGCGCATGCCGACTGGCGTGGCAGTACGTCATTTGATGCCGCGCTCTTAAACTTCCGGTTTAGTCAAGTTGCTTATCCACCCAAACACAACTCAACTCCTATGATTGTAGCAAGGACTCGGCGTCTCGTCGAACGCGTGCCGCGTGGGTACAGAGTACTATCTTCTTACATTATAAACCAAAGTCTCATAGCAGAAATGAAGCAACCGCAACGACGACCCCCGGAAGGGGAACAATGAAAACGTGCGAGTGTGTCAATTCTTTGGCTTGAAGTTGAAACTGGGACGTTGTTGCCCTGAAAAGAAGTTGAAATTGGCACATTGTTGCCTCGATTAACAATTGGCTCTAACAATTATCCTTCTAACTAACACCGTGGTAATCTCAAGGGCAAGTATTACATGACGTCATGCACACTTCTTCTTCACACGGTACGCATCGCTTAAGCCACAGCGAAAGACTGGGAGTGGGGGGGGGGGGCAAAGTGAGCTGTTATCATTAAGCATACGATTACGCGTTAATTGAACGTAGAAGAGAACGAACAAACAAGCACGGGAGCCGGGTACGTGTTCAACTACGTATAGCAAAGAGGAGAAAGGGAAGGAAACCAAGAGGAGAGGGAGAGGACGGGATAAAAGGAGGAGGGGAGAGGGGAGGGAGAGGATTGGCGGAAAGGGGGAGTGTTACACAAACAAAAATCGACTGTTGCAGTGAACGATCAGGCAGCAAATACTGGGAAACAACCAAGGGTTAAACAAGTCCCCGGGCGAAGCCGGGTACGATGCTAGTTACATATAATGAAAGGGATGGAACCAGCCAGAAGTCATATCGTAGAACAATCCGGTTGTTTTTTGTTTTTTTTATAATCTCTATTGTAATCACTGGAACTCGCACTGAACGTCTTCATTCATAACTTGTCTCACGTTCTAAGTCATTATTTGTTCCACTACGTTATCCAGAGCGATCTAAGAAGCTTTTCTGTTGTTGCTATCCCTGTCAACTTCCGGTAATGGCCGGGGCTTTTACCTCGATGCTAAAAACGCTTGTCTGCCCAGAAAACTGTGGTGGTACAAACAATAACTACGAACCTAAGACAGGTTATCAATGAAGACATTCACAGGGTGGCGTTCAAAACTTCCTAATGAAATTTCCTGATTTTTTTCCCGATTTCCCAGACCAACACTGCCATTTTTCCCTGATTTTTTTTTTCGGTCGAAGGAAGGTGCAGTACAGGCCTTAACCATTTTTTTTTTCACGTTTCACTAAAATCGCCATAACTGCATCATATTGTTTTGCTAAATCAAGAATTGTATTGCCATAACTGTGTTTTGTAAACAGTATAGGAAGCCATCATCTGAAGAAAACTAGAAACGCGCTTAAGGGCTCGTTTACGCAACGACAGTTATCTCGCTCACTAGCTTTTACTTGATCAATACTAAATCTGATGGCTGCTTCTCGCCTTTACCGGAGTATGCGGTTTTCGAGTTGTCTATGCGTATTAGTAACCATGGCAACGACGCAGACGCAAATCTTCTCCTCGTGACACGGCGTACGATGCTTGCAACATTTGAGCGTCGATTTATGACAACACGAAAACAATTTTTACTGCAGTACAAGACGGCTGACTGTTTTTTTGTATGTGCCGGCATTCGATGGTTTGACTTCGATTCGATGGCCACGAAATGGACGCCATGTTGGATTTTGAATTCTCGCTGCGAAAAGCTATTTATTCTAACGACGTTTGATCATTGCTAGAAGCTGTACTTTGAAGGAGAATAGTAAATTTTGGAAATAGCGTGAAATGACAACGCTCTTATAGCAATGTTTAAAATTACTGTAGCTCTTTGTTCTTTATCCGTGTTGCTATTTATAATACATTTAATTTGTTATCTATTACCGCATTCATTTAGTAGCAACGGGAAACTAATCGTAAATAAATAACGGTTGACTAGCAAATAGCTTTCGGCGAGCGAGAAGGCCTTTTGGCGTGAACGCGCCCTAACACCGTAATGTCCCATATTAAGGCGTAAGAAGTTTTCGCCTAATCATAAATGAAACAAAAAGGATATGGCTTTTATTGAAATAAAGTGAAAGTTTTACAAGCAGAAAGTGAAATCCGAATTAGCTATTCTTTGAAGATAAAAAGAAAATTTCGGAAATTGTTGAAATTCCCTGGCTTTCTGTGTATGTTTATCAAATTCCCTGGCGTTCTGTGTATGTTTATCAAATTCCCTGAATTTTCCAGACTTGATAAATTCCCTGAATTTTCCAG
>JAHWFP010231274.1:0-16975 GCA_023313725.1 Lithobius niger
TCCAGCTTGTTTTTTGGGTCGCTGGAGATTCTTTTACACGTATTAGTGCGACGCTGACGGCTTACATGTCTTTTTCTAATATCTGTTCCTTTAGGACTTTAAGTTTTTTAAGGCTTACATCCGTATTTTATACGCTTAAGCGTTTTTTAATACTAATCAGGTTTATTTGTGCGTGTTTTTCGTGGACCCATTTCTTATTCTGTTATTAAGTCACAGGCTAATGTCCGTCGCCTCTCCAGGATTCAACGATAATATCATTATGCTTTCTACCCAGTTGTACGGAGGGAAGGAGGGATATAAAGGGAAAGCCACGACAACACGTCGGTTATTTGTGTCTAAACTGTCAAATCTGACCTCATTTTGGCCAAGAAAAAGGCGCACAGCTGAAAAGCTAGACATAAGCAATAGAAATACATAGCAAGGAGGAACCAAGCAGATATTACTTAAGAGCTAAAAAAAAAATAAACGTGAATGGCGGCGTGGCGATCTTATGGACAAGTCTTTGTTTTTAATACTCAACAAAAGAGTTTCATGTTTAAAGACATCTAAGAAATAATTATAACGCGTTACAAAAGAGTGAAATTCATGCAACAGCGAGATATAAGTAGCCTGATAGCATCAAAATGAATAAACACAATGGTGTTAACATTAGGAAGGCTAATTTCGTTTCTGTGGCATAAAATGACTGCTATTGACCCAATATAACCTTTTTGGTTAAACATTGGTGTAAGTGAGATTAGGATCTTCTAGCTAGGGGCTACTAGTCTAATTTCTAGAAAATAAAGCGTCTTGGTCAGTGCTGAAAGTTAAATAAATTTACCCAGAGCAGTCCACAATGTTGTTTCCATCGTGCTCTTCAATTGTTATATATAGTTAACCTGGTTGAAAAATCATTACCCATAGTATAATCTCGTTGAATCTGGCCTTTTGCAGAATCGGAGTTCGGTAAAGGCACGGCGAAAATAATACATTATAATGCTAACTTTAAAGAAGACAGAGAGGTGCCGTCTTCCATTATAATAATACAATAGACAGGAATGA
This sequence comes from Lithobius niger, assembly GCA_023313725.1. Taxonomy (NCBI): domain Eukaryota; kingdom Metazoa; phylum Arthropoda; class Chilopoda; order Lithobiomorpha; family Lithobiidae; genus Lithobius; species Lithobius niger. The sequence continues at coordinate 1,042 of JAHWFP010231274.1, forward strand.
ATCAGTGCCAATAATCACACTTGGCATACATAATGTCGTATCCAGCGCAGCGCAAACATACATTTTTTGGCCAGTTTTTTGGATGAATGAACACTTACAATGAACCAATAATTTTTTTAAAATGTTTGATCTTTGCCCGACATAAAATTGTTTAAAGAAACTAACCCAAGTTTTTGCCGCTTGAAGTTGTAAAGTCGCAGATTTAATTTCCCGGATTACTGCTTTAGGCATTTTAAATGAAAATTCTTTCTTTCTCATTGCCAGCCGAGCCAATTTTTTTTCTCTCTTTCTCAGCTTAGTCATCTCGTATCCTCACAAGACCAGTCTTTAATAGACTGTTTGCTTCGTTAACCGCTTATCTCCTGATTTACTGTTTTTTTTTTATTGAAAAAATTAAAATTAGGCAGTAAGAAATTTTCACTCTTCGCATTTTTCCTTTAAATAATTAATCTGTGAAATGTTCTTAGCAGTCGATATAACAATTTCAACCAGGAAAAATTACTGGCGGGAATCGCTTAGAACTTGTCACGATGACCTGGCCATAATGAAATAAAAGTCGTGTAGGTTAGTTGATTTTAAGTAAATAAATGAGTAGCAAAAAGCTAAACAAGTTAGAGACATTATTCAAACGAAATATGATGAGTATCATGTAAAGACAACAAAAATCGTTGATCATTCATATTTTTTAAATTAACAACAACCTGACGTTAATTCAACAAACCATTTCTTTGCTTATTTGATGGGTGTGGTGCGCCATACACGACGCTCACGGCAACAATACCACGCTCCAGTATGCAGCTGCGTACATTGCAGTCATTCTTGAAGAGCGAGAGGCTATTGTTTAAATTTAGTATAGGCTTGGACATTTACTTTTGAACGGGACTGTACAAGGGAATTTATTTAAGTAAATAAACTTGTTCATTTTATACATCAAAAACAAAATCTAAATGAAACTAAAACCTCACTTGATGCAAACTATTGGTTTGTTACAGTTAATGCTACCATTTAGCGAAAGCAAGCTTCGATGGCCAAGAAACTTCTCAAACGTCACCAAAGGAGAACACGATGGTGAAGCTTGACGTGATTGCTGCAGAGCTTGACAAATAGCGCCGAACTAGAAATAGATAAATTATCTGCAGTTTAACAGTAAGCGCTTAGAGGGATTGAAACTGCTATATTTCACTGTGATTAACTCTTGACCAGACATTGCAAAGAGGCTATGTAAAAGCACATTCACCTTAAAAGGGTTTTTCATACTGGAATACAGTTACTGCCTCTACTTAATATATTAGTACTTAATAATGATGATAAAACTAGAATCTTCGACGAATCTTTCACGTTCCTCTGGAGTCAAAGAGTACAATGGTAATTCTATTTGTGCCCATCACCCCATTAACAATTTTTTTTCTCCAGAAGAAAATGAAAGCTTTATGAAATGCTTCATGAAATAAAATCAGAGTTTTGTAGTAGACGTGCGACACTCAATTTTTTCATCAGTAAGTATTGCAGTTTGCCCCTATTCACGATGCTTTCTATATCGTTTCGATTTCATTTTTTGAGCGATTATGTTAAATATTGAACTCAGGTTCTTTGATAAGAGATAATAGGCATTGCAGTGACGAACACTGTTAGGTGCAAACAAATGATGTGCCCGAACAAAGGCATATATTCCAAAAATTTTTCAATATTTTACGTGAAGAAAGAGGCTATATAAGCGTGTAATATTTATTTGATGTAATTCCATTGTTGCAGGACCGTGGTGGGGGGGGGGGGAGGGGGGCGCAAGAAAAAAACGAAGAGTGCTTATAAAAAACTTACCTAACTTCAATTTTTTTTAATTATTGTTTTGATTTTATTGTTTTCGGCTTAGTTTAAGAGTTTCACTGTATGCTTGTACTCTTTTGTATCGTCGTGGTGGGGAAGGTGGTGGGCATAAAGTTGTAGTTTCCATCTCCCCACCCCTTCCCCGGCTTAAACGTTAGACTGCCTGAGCAGAAATTAAACCCATGACATTTAAGACCAGCGGTCGAGACCTAACCATTTAGTCATACTGAAACAGACTTTTTTTGTTTTCATTTGATTTAATGATCCTAAGTGCATTTCATATACCGGTCATGTCTATAGTAGTCATATAGAAAATGTCAAAAGGACTGATGTTATTAGAAGACCAACAGTATTAGAAGTGTGGGAATGGTATCTGCCCGTTTGTAGCCATATGAAGGTGTAGGTAAAAGGCATTCGTTTTTGTATGAACAATGCCGGAGCATCGAAGCTTAGTTTGGAATGGTTGAAAAATCTCAACACAGAAGGCAATCACAAAGAACAGAGTCAATCAACCTGTGAGTCAGTAGTACTCAAAGATTTATTCTGAATGTGTATGGCCTAATTTCTAATATTTATAATGTTTTGCGTACATTTATTCTGTTCACATGGTTTTAATAGTTTGGAGCACCGGAATGATAAATAGTTTATTAATTTGGTTTATTTATGGCATTGTCTGTTTTTTGTTCCCGGTAAAGAACTGTGCTGCCGACAGCGAAACTTGTGCGTCCTTTGAGTTATTTCGTGATGACATCCCCATACCTTCCTGCTCATACTTCAGTCGACAAGTGGCCCAGTAATTGATGAGGGAGTGTACAAGTCCCAACGGAAGAAAAAAACAAAAAAAAATACATTTTTAAGTGTTAAAAACTTATCAATTTTGTCTTATTTTCTCATTTAAGATTGCAATTTAGGAAAACTTTCATTACAGAGTGCGTTTAAGAGTTATATAACTAACTGTAGAATAAATAGAGACTGTCTGCTGGGTGAATGGGAGGGTAGAATATCCCATTCTTTAATCTTCGATTTACAGTTGTTAGGAATGTTTCCTTCAGGCATTCCAATTTTGCCCTCTCCTTGTCTCTCCAAAGCACACTGCAGTCAAGGCTACTGGCAGCTGACAACAAAGGCATTTAACCAAGCTGTATGCCGGATGTTCTGCGTTCAATTCTGGCCACGGCCAGACCCTATGCATTTGAGAAGAGCACAATAATGCTCTCGTGCTCGTGTTGATTGTGCCACGAAAAAAGTCCTAGGTATTTCCTAGCGAAATATTGTCCCTCTCCATCTAGGGATAACATCAGCAGTTGAAAAGAACGTTTATTCGAATATTTTCTTTTGTGTTTTAAATTTTCCTTTGCCTCGTAGCCGTGCATTGATTGACACAAGAGTTACTGAAGTCAAATAAACTTTCTTGGGCAGGTCTTATTTCCATTGCGATATTTTGGCTTGTCCACTTCACCCAACGAAAGATCATAGAAGATCGCCCGGTCTACTTTACCTCTAGTTTGCTGTGCCAGCTTGATGCGAGCCTGAAAAGATGCATTTGATTTAATAGTTATATGTTGAACGGGGGGGGGGGGGTAAATCTTAATCGCACGCGTCGACAGTGGAGGCATAAATGTTGCATAGGTAACAGACGTGGATGCCCTCCTATAATCCTCACCTTTGTTTGAATGAATAAAATGGCACAACAATTGCATAACTATCCTCAGTTGAAATAACTAGGTCTGGCTCCTGAAATACCTATTTATGAAAGCAATGTACCGTTCCATCTGATGGACAGTGAATTTTCAGCCTAATTTGTGGACTTGAGCCTAATTTTGAGACCCATGTCACTGTGAAAAGCCATACGCCCTAATTACGTTATCCAACAGTTAAAGTATAGTGCATCCCTCTGAATAGCATAACTGTGTAGTAGCTTGAAATAATTTATCTGTGGGTGCGTTGCTCCGTATCGCCATTATAGCATTTAACGATGGAAAGGCAGGAGTATTATGTAAATACATACAGTCACGGACAATGAAATATATGGTCACTTCTGTAGGGCAGAAAGAAGGGATTGATAGGTAACAACTCCATTCAATTGAATTAGTTGTCTGTCGTCTGCACCTGAAGTCGCTTGGCTGGCTGGAACACAACACACCTCTACCTGTAGAAAAGAATAAATACAGCTGCGTAACAGTGAAGCCAACATTTCCAAAATCATTATTTCATGGTCGTTATTTATGTGGATAATAGCAAAAAAGAATTGATAGGTTAATCATACTAGGATGTTCAGCAAACAACGAAGTAAAATATGTGAATTTGTCAATGCCGATATATTTCATACTCAAATGGAAAGAAATGGTGGTGAAATAAAATGAAATGTACTAGGCTTGTCTGTGCAAAGTCGCGCGTCATCTAGAATGTTTAGCCCATTGATTTGGTTGGCCCATTCCTGGACTATTTCTTTTTCGTTCGTGATAGTTTTTTCCGCCTGCAGATGGGTTACCATTAAGAGAATGCAGAGGCGTTTAAAATAGTCCCAAACTCTTTACGGCAGTGATACAAGGCCTAATAAATTTGACGCCACTCAACAAAGAAATATATTAATATTTAAAAAAAGGTGTAATAATAATTAGTTCATGATAATCATGAGGATTAATTGCATAAATACTAACACTTTGCTATAAGTTTGTGAAAGTAACCTAGCTGAAGTCCGTAATCCATATGAAGAGGAGGGGTGAGACTATCTGATAGGAAGGCAGGGTAAAAGCGCAGGCTGTAATTAATTAATTGAGTCGACGACATTTGGAGAGCATTTTGTTCCACAAGCATACCAAAGCACATGATGTGTTTTAATATTGTTCATGAACAGCGAGGAAGAATAACAGGACTGAAGGAAAGTGACTAACACAATTGACGAATGATGTCGGCTGCAGTGCTCAAACGGTATCCAATATTTACAACAAATGGTTGGACACGGAAATAAACATTGCGAGAACTGCATATTGCATAAGTCAAATGCTTACTACATCCGATCAAGACGAAACAGTAGTCCTGACATCACGCCAAAATCCGTTCAAACCTGTAACACAAAGGGTTCAAGATCTTAAGCTGTCTGCATTGCCTAGGACGGTAATAAAATGTTCGAACGAAATGATTCTCAGAGTTGTTGGGCCGCACGGAAGGAAACATTGCCCCAAGCTCACAGACATAAAACAAATTTGTTTTGCTCTTCTGTATCTTGAACATTTTTTTAGTACAGTATTCAAATAACAAACAGCAGAGGGTGAGGCTATCGAGAAGGAGAGAAGATCATTTTTAGAATTGTTTTGTGCAGAAATTTATGCGTTTAGGCTTTCCTGCAGCCAGAAATCTTCGTGTTGAAGGTCGTCTTAATTCTACTCAATACATCGACATCATAGTAAAAACAATGAGGCCAACGGTTACAACAACATACAATAAAATAAACATTATCATATTTGTGGATGATAATTCACCAATCCTCACACCACGTATTTACCAAGACTAGTTTAGTGCAAACCTCAGTTTACTTGTTTGCACTGGCCAGCATGCTCTTCGGACCAAAAATCCATCTAAACGCCTAGGCCCATTTGAAGAAAACAGTTGATGTAAGCTGTGTCGAATGCAGATGACCTTTGTGGGACAGGTTGGAGACAGCATGGGATGCAACAGTGGAAAATATGGACTATTAGGAAGGAACAGCTCATCAGTGCCAACACTTTCACGTTAAGTTTTAGACCATGCTATTTTCTGGACAAAATACTAGTGTGGAATTCGTTTCTTTAAATTCCTCATGGAAATCTATCAGTGTCAAACCAATTACGCTGACACCTCAACCTACAAGTTTTCGTGCAAGATTTTATTTTCAGCATGTGTAGTGATGAACAAATCACTTTATTTCATCATCTCCTACCACTAGTCATGGTGCCAACCATCATTTTTACCATTACAATTTTACTTTAAACATGTGTGGTGAAAATAAATCTCTCCTACACCCCACCACTTCTGGTAGACAAATTCTCAACAACCAACATTTTTTCCATCATAAGATTTTACTTAAAAAATGTGCAGTTCTCAGTAAGGTTGCCCTCACCAACTACACATCTTCAGTAGGCAAACAATTAACCAACATTTTCTCAAGCAAAATTGTACATTAGGCATTTCATATTAACACCCATCTCTGTAAAGTTGTCAAGAAACGTTTCTTTCAGCTGTATCAGGATTCATTAAACAAATGGAAAATGTTCAACGAGTTAAAACGGGAGGAAGACATTCAGTCAATATACATCCGTATTTTCCGGGATTGACTCTTTCATCTGATAAGAGTTATAGAATAAAAAAAAATTACGCTAACGTAAAGTAAACTCGGGTGTTTCTATACACAAATTAAAGACAAAGACTAACCCAAACCTAGGTTCATTCTTGATTCAATATAGAAAGCAAACAAGTGCGTAGATACTCATGGGTTTGCTGAAATAACTTATCACACAACTTCCATTCGAAATTAATGGATCAGATTGCCCAACAGTGAAGCGGACAATACTGCTGTGTTCAATGTCAATGACTACACAATTCCACTGTCCATATTTTACTGTCTGTGACTCTACTTTGTGACCCAAGGTAAATGGTTAGTGGTCCGTATTGTATTGCACGGTAAATCACTGTACGTATGTTAGTGTACCTACGCTCCCTGGTGAAGTAGCAAACAAAATGGGGAAAAATTACAATATAAGTCAGTGTTAATAAGCGTAATGAAACAATCTGTGTTGTTCCCGCGAGAACATCTTCACTATGTAATGATAATTTTTCCAGGTGTTGATGACAACTGGCTTTTTTTTTCTGAAAACATGCCGTGGCTTGAAAGGAAAGTGATTTGTTTTAATGTAAACAGCCATCATTATACCGCCATTACGAGAAAGCTTTTCAGTGGTCATGGATATAGTAATTTCAAACAGGGACACATAATTCATTGGATTTGTAATAAGCAATTTGTTGCCAAAAGTAGAAGGAAAGTAGGGGATTCGTCCTCACAGGGCAGATACCAAGATGGCCACCCCCATGTAAACCGTGTTTTTGGGGCTGAAGGAGTGACAGAAAGAAGAAAATGGTTGAGATCGACTTAACTCAAAATGTTATCCCCTTGCTTTTCGATCTCTACGACTTTTGTCGTGGGAGTGACAGTTTAGCCCCAAGTAGACTAGGCGGTAGGTACCTAGGAAAAAAAAGAATAAATATGTGAAAAAAATAAACTCCCTATATCCTGGGCCCAGATTCGAACCTGGGTCAATAGGTAGGGAGGCAGATACCTTAACCAATAGACCAAAACGTTCAGCTGGAAGTTCGATGTTAAATGATGGTGAGATGATTGAGGTAAAGAATTTAACTGAATGCTGAATGGTTGTGAGGTCACTTCCTACGAGATTTAAGATGGGAGCCACGTGATTTAAGAGGATGCCACTAGACTTCTTGAAATTGAAAGTTATGTTGGTAAAGAACTAAAATGGATGTAATTTCTAAACTATTGAACTCAGAGTAAAAATGTTGTGGCCAACAATTGGAGAAATTAATGAAGCTCTCATTTTATTCATTAAATGTTAGTTAAGGGTTCAAAATAATTAAGTAGTTTCATAATTTTAAAGTTTCAACTAGTGTTGATATGAGCTGGCCACTGGGTTGGCCCAACTGGATTTCTGTGTTAGGTATCAATTGAAGCCTGCCCTTGGTAAGTACAATTTATTTTATTTTTTTGTTAGGTATACGAATGCACTCACGAGTCGAACTCTATGCTGGGATATCTTTGTCAGTCTGAAAACCCTAAGGCTTGATTGCATTCAAAGTTTAAATTCTTGGGTGAGGGACATTTTACTGCCCTCTAGATAGGAAACAGCATACTGCTGCAGTATGGTTGTTTTATCCTTCTTGGGTTATGAGTCCAAAAGGAAACGTAAATAGGTTTGCAGAACGTTCATTTAAAGCTGCACGAAACGCGCAATTAACGAGTGTATATCGTAATGGAAATATCAAACCATGAATAAAAGGTACTTTTATGTTTAGCGTACGTATTTTCGATGTTTGCATAAGGTTCCTTAAAAGCCATGTGACACGAACAATTAACGCACAATTGATGCACAATTAACGTGTGTATTATGCGATGGAAACAACGTTACGTGAATAAAAGTTACGTATAGGTTTAGCATACATATTTTGGACGTTTCCAGTACGTTTTAGATTTTGGTTTAGTTTTAGGTTTTTTATTTTCCCCATTTTCAGTTATGAAAAGAAAAATTAGATTAATAAAGAGTTAAAAAATATAGTATATAAACGTTAGTACAGAGGTTAAACAGGATAAGAATGGGAAATAAACGAGGAGATCTAGTACAGAATTTGATTTAAAAGTTTGGTGTGACGGAAAAAAAAAGATATGCGATCCGAAGGCCTTCGAGGTTCGTTAAAACCCTTCGTGAAAGATGACGAGGATCCCGAAGATAAAAAACGTAAATACGATGGTGACGATGATGATGACGAGCGCAGTGATGCGTCAGAACGGGACTCAGAAACCTCGCTCGCGAGACTCAAACCTCCCCAGACACTTCGCTCTTTAGTGTCACTTCTGAAGGACCAAACGTTTGGTGCGACTGTGAGGTATTATTTGCGTAGAATTTTCACGAAGCCGAGAGAAAACTATTTCGTCTTTGGTTATGGTACGACGGGGGAGACCTAATGATAGGGGATAAACCCATCGAGGTATTCGAGAACGACTTAATGTTGGAAGGAAAGCCTTACCGAGGAAGAAATCAGCTGTAGAGGTAATTGACTCATAAAGTCTTGGAGTTCGAAACGTACCATCCCAAGGTCTTGGCTTCATACGCTTCTACCCTGAAAGACAGTCACGCTATATACCGCAACAATGACCCTTACTCCAACAAACCTAAATCGAATCGTTGCTGCAAGTATGCTCGTGTTATCAAACCGATCTGGGAGGACTTGAAGGCGGAACAAAAAAGTGTTGGGGTCTCGCCGAGGAAGAAGAATCAGAACCCGAGGATGAAGATGTCGCGGCTGAAGAGGAAAAAGTTTGGACGAGCCGGGTTCGGACGAAGAATCAAATGGGTTGGACGAAGCATCGGAAGCAGAGGCTGCTGAAGTAGATTATAGCAATGCGAACGAATTGGTACATAGGCTCAGAATCTTGATTGGTTTATCGTTGCTGTGGGTAGCCGAACAAGAAGAGGAAATTATCAAAATTCTAGCCAGGTTGGAAGGCTATCAAAATCGTAATCGAAAATGAAAAGGAGGATATACTACAAAACCTATACAACATCGGAATTTTGTTTCGTTGTTACTCTCAACTTAGGGAAAAAAAACAGGTGGCTCTGGCTTTCATCACAAGTATGGTCGAAGCGATAGTGTGGAAAAAATGGTAGCCATGGGAGCCAGATTTCGAACCGTTTCGCTCTACGACCAACGGTTCTCGAGTACAGCCATTTTAAGGTCTACAGCCAACTTAAAAAATGAACTCGAGTGAGTAGTAGCTCTTCCCCTATAGAAAACTACCTACTGCCTGAGTAATAGGTCATTCCTCACAGGAAAACAACCTACTACCTAGGTAGTTTGCCGTTTCCTGCAAGCGGATTCTGCAGCAAAAGGGGCCCTTTCTGGCCCTCTCGGAAGGGATCTCAGCCTTGTTCCCTCGGACGCTTTTCCAACTCTGCGTCTAAGGTTACACGCTTTTTGGCAAGCCTCGTGGGATGGACAGGACGGCAATAAATTACGAGCTATTAACGGCACTGTTGAGGAATGGCACTCGGCATGTCGCCGTAGTCGCCGTGAGGAGGTGGTGTTGGCCCGTTTGCGCATTGGTCACACTCGACTTACTCACTGTTTCCTTTTGCGGGGGGTTGACCCTCCTGAATGTTATTGGTGTCGGCGGCCACTTACGGTCCGGCACTTCCTTGTTGATTGTTGCCATCTTGATGGTTTACGTCGTCGTTTCCATCTTCCGCATGACATTGTGCGTCAATTGGGCGATAAGTCTGTCCTCCTGTCCGGTGTTTTTCAATTTTTGCAGGAGGTACAGATGTATGACAAGATTTAGGTTAGGGGTTTGAATAATATCTCTGTAATGTGTGGTGCAGTGGCAACCCAGACCACTGCACTGTGACTGAGGTTGGCGCTAATGACCAAGCTGTCGACGCGCCATTAAGCCTCATTCCCACCTTTTCCTGCACTAGAGGGCAGTAAAATGTCCTACAGCTTTCAGAGCCAAGAATTTAAACTTTGAATGTAAACAAGCCTTTGGGTCCGTAGACTGAAGCGATATCCCAGCATTGAGTTCGACTCGTGAGTACATTCGTATGCGTAACAAAGAAATAAAACAAATGGTACTTACCAGGGGCAGGCTGCAATTGAAGCTACCCATGCATGAAGGGGTTACCCTACCTGACATTTTCACAAAAAATGATTTAGTCCAAGTTTTAAGGGAGTTAAATACTCTACTATTAACCCACTACGAATTCAAAGCTTTATGTCTTATAGATTGTTAGATTCATGTGCATGAAGGAGTTAAGTAACAACAGCCAAATTAGCAGCTCCATGAATGAGGGATTCAAATGCACTCGACTCCATCATGCACGGAATGAAATACATTAACTGCACTTAACCCCAAATTGTTTGAGATGCTACTCATAGATAGCACTGTGATACAGCTTGTATCTCACTTGGCTTAGTTTTCTCATTTATGTTGTTGAAATCTGCCAACAAGTGGCTCTGTTTGCAGTTTTGGTTATGACATACCAAGTAGTGGTAAAACAGAAAGTGTGCTAAGTGGCGTTTGTGCTTTGCACCAAATCAGTCGGGACAAAAAGTAGATTTGCAGAGAAATCAAGTTACTGCGGGAAAGTCAATCCGAGGAAACATGACAATAGGCCAAACAGATTACCCAACAGAGTCACTATGACGAAAATCACATGAAAGTCGTTTCCTAGCTAACCCTCTCACCATTTACGCTACAAAAACCCTCACAGACAGTCTCTCCGTTCTATACTTAGCATCAATCACATGTATGACTTATACATAGAATGGTGTAATAAACACAATACAAGTGAAGATTTACATGCAAGTTGCCCGCATTAACAAGAGGTTTTTGTAACCAAATTTAATCATGGATTTGACGTTGCATGAATTGTCACTGATTGGAAAGTGCAATGCAGTAGATGCAGTATCATTTACAAGAAAAAGTACGAACATGTATTTGACCAGCAGCAAAAGACAGAAGCAAACCAAAAGATACCAAATTTTGTTAACATTACAGTCGATTTGCAGCAAACGATACCGTTACCGAAATTAACAACGTCAGTGGACTTCTACCTTTGCCAACTTGGTTCTACAGTTTAGGATTCATTGCATAACAGAAAACCATGAAAATAGCTACATGTTGACCTGTATAGACGACATTGCTGGCAGAGAAAGTCAAGAGGTGATTCTCATTGTGTGGTCAGACTCCTGTGGAGGCCAGAACAAAAACTACAACATCCTTTGCTTTTGGCAATACCTCATTTTCAAATAAAATTTCAAAATCGTAGACCACAAGTTTCCAGAGTGGCATATTTCTATTTAGATTCGGGTAGGGACTCTGGACGAATTGAGAAGAAATTAAGAAAAAACGACGCAATCTATACACCAGACAAATATCGCGAGATTATCAGAGGTGCTGACAATAAGTCACTTGTTGTGATTGACATGAACAAGAAATTCAATGATTCTAACATCCTGGGTCAAGACTTTGGGTTTGTACATCGTGTTATGAACATAAACAAGGAAAAGATTCCTTTCGTGATGGCATACGATGGATGCTTTGCTTAATGATAAATATGGATTTTATAAGTATAATGAGATGTGAAACGAGGATGAACCATTCAAAGAAATCAGTCTCTTAAGAGTGAAACCCGTACAGCATCCGAATCCATTAGAGATGATTAGAGACTTCCTAATGCTAAAAATAACGTGTCTGCAGAAAAAGTCTCTGGTTTGAAGAAGTAGCTTACTTACATCCCAGAGATTGACCATGGATTCAATGAGAATGCCATTGAAAAACAATGATGTTTGAAGGAAAAATATCACTTTTATAACTTTTATCGACTAATCCATATTGATAAAACGTAGTGCAATAATTACATGTGGGCCTGTGTTCTTTGACATAATAAAAGTGCCCAATATAACACAGATTTGGTTACTTAATTCCTTCTTGCTATTCCAGTATAGTCATTTTTGGTGTACAGTTCGTGCATGAAGGAGTCAAGTGACTTTTATAATTTTTTGTGGGACAAATATTGCTCTGATGACAGTGCAGTAGAACCCATTAAAATTTTGTTCATGGTGTGCATGTATACAAAAATCGTCAAGTCTTTGATAATAATACAGCTGGACTAGCATTTAAATAACTTTAAGGCTCACTATCTCAAAATGAACAAAATGTCACTCAACCCCTTCATGCATGGGCAGCTTCAATTGATACCTAACACATAAATCTAGTTGGGCCAATCCACTGTCCAGCTCATACCAATACTGGTTGCAACTTTAAAATTATGAAGCCACTTAATTATTTCGATCCCTTAATTAACATTTAATGAATGAAATTAGAGCCTCATTAGTTTCTCCATTTGTTAGCCACAACATTTTACTCTGAGATCAATAGTTCTGAAATTACATCCATTTTAGTTCTTTACCAACATAACTTTCAATACCAAGAAGTCTAGTGGCATCCATCTTAAATCTCGTGGCTCCCATCTTAAATCTCGTAGGAACTGGCCTCACAACCATTCAGCATTTATTTAGTTAAATTCTTTACCTCAATCATCTCACCATCATAAAACATCGCACTCCTGAACAATTTGGGCTAGTGGTTAAGGTATCTACATCCCAGCTTAATGATCCAGGTTTGAATCTGGCCGCCAGATATAAATTATTTATTTATTTTTTCACATATTTATTCGTTTTTTCCTAAGTTCCTACCGCGTAGTCTATGTGGTGCCTAAACGGTCACACTCACGACAAAAGTCGTAGAGATCGATATGAAAGGAGGTAAAATTTGAGTTAAGTCAACCTAAGCCATTTTCTTCGTTCCATCACTCCTTCAGCACCTAAAACACGGTTGACATGGGGGTGGCTATCTGTCCTCTGTGGACACATTCCCTACTACTGCCAAAACAATAGGTCTGGCAAGGATCGGAGGGATCATTGACTGCGAGCCTAAAAAGGGGCAGCAGTTAAGAGGCGTGTAGTTACAGATCCTTGTGCGACCCCACTGATAATATTCACTGTGGCAGAAATAAAAGTAGACTAACTACAACTCTCTATGTGCGGTCAGCCAAAATAGCTGTAAGCCATGCCAAAACCTGTCCATTGAACCCATATAATTTAAGTTTTCCAGAGAAGTTTACTATGCACCACCAACTCGAAATCCGTTTTAAAGCCAAAAAGAAATTCATCAGATGGTGCACCAATGTCCAGGGTTTCAGTCCATCTATCCAAAGAAAGTAAAAGCTGATGAGTAGAAGAACGGCCTGGCATAAAACTAAATTGATCGTTTCCGATCAATCCGTTTTTATTGGGGTAAATCAACACCTGATCCAGGATCATTCTTTCCGCAACTTTACAAGGAACAACAGTAAGAGCAATAGGTCTATAGTTATGGGAAGAAGCTGGCTTTCCGTTTATTGCAGTTATTTCTTGGATTTCAATTATTGGACAGTAATATAAAACATATACTTATCAAATATTACATTCAGTCATCGTTTCGCTTGTTATATTCCGCCATGCATTGATAAGCTATGTACCGTACGTAAGTTAATAACCAGTGGGGATATTCGCCACACCGGTTTCATAGGAAGGAAGACAAATTTAGGTTTGAGCAGCCTAAAAAAATTTCAATTAAAATAAATGATTTAAATTTAATAATGGCCATCAGTAAATCGGCAAAACAATGTATGCTGTATCATGTGGTTAAAAACGAAGATATTGAAAGTTTTCTTTCAATGAATTTGCTTGAGAAAACACATTAGCCTACTCAATAATGTGGGACGTGATTTCTCGTCCCAAATTTAACTCGTAGAAGTAGCCCTTCAAACATTTTTCTCGATTCATTGCAATCCTAACTGGAAAGACGTCCTTTTCAGATGAGGAATAGTATTCATGAAAGACACAATGATAAGCAACGTTTGTTATTTATACTGCCATACTACTGAAAAACTAACGTTCAAAACAAGGATTAAAGTTTGCTGGCCTACAGTTAACACAAAAAAAGGGGGACGACTCCTGAAAGTAAGAAAAGTATACCTCTGCAATAAGTGTCGGAAATATGTAAAGTGGCAGATGCCACTTCGTTTTGAAGACATCATCTTATTTGATTGATTTTCCCTGGTTTTCTAGGGGATCAGTTTTCGGTTCCTGTGATTCCGAACACGTCATTCAGTTTGTGGTTTACTTTGTCCTCTCACATCGCCTGGTTGACTTTCTTAATAGTCAAAATGGGTGTGGCACTGTCATCAAATGCTGCCCCTGGTCATATTGGTCGGCCAATGTACGTGGACGCTGTCATAACCATCGTTTGTAGTGGATTACTTTTTTTTTCTTTCCTTTTATTCTTAATTGTTTTTGTTGAATGTGACTTGAATTATCTTTTGTAAAACCATTACCTAATTTAAAAGAAAAGGTATAAAAAAATGCCTTCAATATATTCCTTATAAAATTCGTGGAGGCAAAATACGAAGAAGTGATAGAGTTCCAGTGAAAAAAATAATAAATGACTATTCTTCAAAAAATGGAAATTGAGAGGAATTGATGTTCAAGGATTATGCCATAGTTATTTTTCGTACGAAGAATTTTTGGATCATGAGAAAAAGTGCAATGTAAAAAAGGGTGGAAAGACGAAACTTGCTACCTGTTATTATTCTGAAATTTGCAAAACTACTACAAGCCTCATTATGTGAAATAAAATTACCAACAATTTTTTACCATTGCATAACTTTAATGTGAAAAACCTATTATTACATTATCCACTTTACTGATCAACTTACAATTCAGTACATTATTTTTTTTTTAAGTAGTACTTTGCTATTAATATACTGTATTAGCTGTATTAGAGGAAAATATTTGCCTCTAGATTTAAGAAGACTGATCAATCAAAGGTCTTTAATTCTTGCTGATGAGAAAAATAATGAACTGCCTCCTATGGGGACTCATGTGATTCGAAATACGTCATTTAATTTGTTATCGTGACAATTTCAGTGGAGGAAACATATACAACACATTCACGTATTTAAATTTTTTATAAACAACCATGGAGGAGGAGTACAAAATACTTCTGCACTGATTCATGCAATGTAACAATGTCTGTCATTCAAAATCAGAAATTGACAATCACACAGAGACACATCAGTGACCCTCACATCTGTATAGTATATATTTTGCTTAATGAGCAAACTTCAAGGATCATGTTTAAACAAAGCAAGTTTCAATAATGCCGGCTAATCAGCTGTACCCTGGAACAATCAGCAAGAGAGCGAGCAGGTTCATTCTTGGCACGGAAGCAATGAAACGAGCGAGCGGCCAACAATGACAATGGGATGCGCTGTAACAATTAGAAACAAACAAAATATTGCTTCAATAATGCTGACTACTAGAGCCGAGTTGAATCAGCGGGAATCAGCTAGCCCAGCATATGTTAGGCCGGGAAACAACTAGTAAAATTTAATGTGTAAGGATTTTGATAGAGAGTTGTTTTTTTGTGCGTGGATCTTTTGGAGCATGATAAGACCTGCAGACAAAGACTCTAGGTCGCCTGAAAAACTAAAGTTCCTCTGTATTAATATTGCAAAATGTGTGAAATACTTCAAAAGTCATAATCTGAAAAAATGAGGATCACATGATTTCTTATTTGATGACTGAAGAAAAACAAGAAAAGGAAAAAAGATTCATTGAAGAACGATGAATAGAAAAAAGCATCACTGGAAGCATTCATTTGTAAACTTTTGAAAAAGAACAATCTATATGAGAAATGAGTCATGAAGGGAAATATTATTTACATTCGATTTGTGCGGGACAACTT
>JAHWFP010231274.1:16985-27343 GCA_023313725.1 Lithobius niger
ATAGGCGTCATGAAGGGAAATATAATTTAACACTCGACTTGTGCGGGGCAACTTACTCTGATACTTGCAAACTTTTGAAAAAGCACAATCTATATGGGAACATAATTGGCGTCATTAAGGGAAATATAATTTAACATTCGATTCGTACAGGGCAACTTACTCTGATAGGCCTACTTCTAAACCGACACAAATGTGTAGGTGCTATAAAACAGCGTGTGAAGGAAATTAATGAGCATTACAAAAATCTTAACTCATCATTCCCCGCCTTGAAATCGAGATTGACAATTTCTCATATTCCTGTAAATTTTAATTTGAGTGTTAATATCTTTAATAATTACTATAAACTGTATTTTCACAGATGCATTTGTGTTTAAGCTAATAACTTTCAACGGCTGCTTTTTAACATTAAGAAGACATTTTATGAGTGAAGAAATAGATTGCAAACCGTTGGTTTTATCGGAACTGTACTGAGAGTGATACTAGAATTTATTAGTGCAGTGCCAACGTTTTATGGTTAGCAAAAAGCTCAAAGTCGACATTTCTACTCTCTTAAAGAAAGCAATGATAGAAACCCAGTGAGGATTACTTTAATTCTAAATTAATCCGATTTGGATGCCAAGACGATCTGGCAGAATGGTAGAAATGAGGAACAAGATTCTCAAAACTAGTATTGCATAGTTCACTACAGAAGGAGCAGATGGCTTTTGAAGCAGTGTGTATTTATTGAACTTTGGGTTGGAATTTATAGACCCGTTAATATCAGGTTGATTTCTTACCACTCTCAGATAAATCTAAAACAAATAGATGTATTAGTAAACGTGTTTGCCACAGCTGATAAATGTTTTCTTTGGTCAGTGTTGGCCAGTACACACTCGGTGTCCTTTTTACAACACGAGTAGTATTTCCAACACATCGTGTCCTTTGAAACTGAGATTGATATTAGCTTGTTCAATAAAGATCAAGTTCCAATATCTCTCATAGGAGCATTTGAAAAGGTTAATAACATTTCCGTATCCGTTTTGAAATTTGAGGGTGATGATCCCTGCATATATCATGTGGGTTTGGTGATTGATGGTAAACATGAGGTTGACTTACTGCTTCTCGGAGGAATGAATAAACATTACGTAACGATCAAAGACTTTAATAAATTTATCAAATGATCCAAACTATCACTTGAGGTTCTTTTGTAGATATTGTCTGCATGGCTTTAGACATTGCTTGAAATATGAAACCCAGCATCCACCATGTTGTGTGGGAGTTCCATTAAAAAAAACCATTTGATAGAGTAACAACGTTGTCAGGTTTAAGAATTTCATGAACAAAATAAAAACATGTTACTGTATTGACTTTGAAGCAATGCTAAATCCAGCAATGGAAACTGTCACGATATCATGCTGATCACTAAAGATTCCTTTAAAATACGAGTAAAGACGCAGCAAAAAATGCTAGCTAATAAAAGAAACCAAATTAAACACTACTAAACCCAACAGTGTTATCTCATGCCACCACCTTTGCTCCCTCTCCACCAATTAAATGTTGCTCGGACCGTAAGAAAGACAACAGATTAACTTACCAGTATGACACAACTTGTCAATAAGATGATACTGACGATAATTAGGAATATACGACCTCCTAAATTAATGCAAAAAAACATCCTAAAAAGCCTCGGCTGAGGGCAATATAATTTAGGTAAGGCTGTAACTATTTGTAACGAAGCCAATAATACCTTAATAGCATCTTAACACTATTCCTGTTTGTTGAACTCTGTTGCTTGCTCCAACCCCAGTCTTAAACAATGTCTCCTCAAGTATTGTTGTTGTAAAGACCTACAATATGGTTTGAATGGTAACACAGACAAGACCATATTCTCTCACTGTTGTCGCTACTATTTTACCCTTCTCATTGTTGTCTCCCCCTCCCGCTTGACTCCTCTTACCGAGTGGGCGCTTTGCTTTTCGTAGCTCTCAATGATGATAAAACAAGCAAAGGATGAAAAACCTTACAAAATGCTGCCTAAAACTGCCATGTTAGGCTTACAGCAGTGTCACTTATGAACTGGTCTATGCAGGTTAGCAATAACCTTTAGCCAATACCGCAGCAATAACAACAAGTGCATAGCCAAGAAAACGGGATGTAATATTTATCGTTCCTGTTTTTGACGGATTTTTCCCTTAAGGCAACAGGCCCTACAGTCCACCAAATAGAACAACGCTTGAGGAGCACGGGACAATCTCCCACCAGCAAACCAGGAAGATTGGACTTGTGGAGTGAACCTAACCAAAACGACCACTGTAAATGTTTAACCATGCAACCCATTGTCCAATAAATTTGTGCAGAAAGGATCCGCTTGTATGCAGTTGAGTCGTCATAGTTTTGAGTAGTGAACGCCGCCACAAGTAAAAAAAAATGGGCCAATTACGAACCTCTTAGGTGTTCAACACCCCTCTCCATCAAGATCGTTCCCTTTCTAGACCTTGCATAAAATGTACACCTTCCGTGGGGGCTACAAAGCTGTGGGAATCGAACAATGCTCTGCCCTTCTGCACCTCATCTGATGGAGACAGTGAAGGTAACTACGTCGGGTGCCAACGCATCTGACATTTACAATATAGACACCAGCGTTAATCGCCAACATGAAGCATGCAGTTTTGCTCATGTCATTTCTAACCATTTAGGACAGATATTTTCCAAGAAGTTGTGTAGAGGAGTAAACTGCGTAGCAATTTCTAGGGTTTCGCTGATAGAGTTACAGAAAAGAGTCGACGATTACTGAGGATGAAACCTTTAGTATACAAACAGTGGCTCGATTTCAGGGCAACTATAAAACATCACATTTGTAAATCAGGAAAGTTTACTCCCCAAAGAAGAATTTAGAGGGCTGCATATAGCAAATGTAATTTTGCCTACACGCTGAACAAGAGCATGGCAGAGGTAATGCATAATTTTGAAAATTATGATGGTCATTTCGTTGTGAAAACATTAACTTCTTTTAAAGACTGTGCAGCAATAATGAAAGAATCGTGTGTCTGAGAATAGTCTGTTTCAACTTTATCAAGAATATCGAGTTTATGCCCACATCATTGGTAACTTTAGCTTCGAACCTTAAATCTCTCAATACCATTAAAGAACTAATCAAGAGAGAAGTGGAGGACCTATTAGAAGGACTTATGCATAAAGGAGGGTTCCCTCACAAATACTTGACAAGATTGTATGTGTTTGTAGGAACACATGTACCTCCTAAATCCACATTTACTTACTTGTTGAAAGAGGAAATCGCTTTTGGAAAGTTACAAACACAGTAAGAAAATTGGTAATTAGCAAATAACCACAATTTGTATGCGTAGACAGGCATTAGGATTTTAGAGGATGGCTACAAAAATTTTATACTTACTGCTCTGGTAACGGATTGTATCCCTCCCATTGCATTTGTACACTGTCACTGTTTTGGGCTGCTGTACTCAAGAAGGGAGGCATTTCTTTAGTTTTTAGTGTTATGCACATGCATCTAATCATGGAAAAGGGTGACATAGGTGGTGTCTTGTTTATAGCTGATAGATGCGCTAAAACTAACAAGTCTTACATACCATCTACCTTCGGGCTGGACTGACCCATTTCTTAGATAATATTTTTTGACTTTAATACTACAGATATGCAATGCATGATAACTGCCCAGAGGAGAGTACGAATGGGTGCCAGAACACGAAATAGAGAATTTATATTTATAGAATTACGGTGACATTGAGTACTAGGTTAATTTAGAGGTGGACTTGGAATACCTGGAGATGCTCCATGCTTTGCACACCACTTTCCCTTCAGTGCCAGTACATACGAAAATCACTATATCTATGATTTCTGCCTTCAATGTTAGCGAAATTGAGGACATGGAGCTGCTTTACAGCTAAGGTCTAAATTTAACTATGAACCTTAGGTAAAAAACAAACAACATCATTCACTACAAAAAAATCCAAGTCTATCTCTCAGCATGGTTCTGAAGAAAACACACCGACCAATCAGTTTTAAGCAAGAACCTTGGTTGTAATCGTTTATCGAATATCGGATTACTTCCTCAGCCAAAAATATATCAGAGTCTTTTGGTGTTCTGGTTCACAGAAACTTCATAATACAGGCCAAGATGATCAGTTAAAAGATAAGTTTACTGGTTCCGTTTTTTAAGCTTTACTGATAGAGAAGACTTTGTTAGTGGAAATTTTACAAATACACTTTATCAAATTTATTTTACTTGAGAAATTCTGAATTTTCTAACACAAAACTAGGTTTCTTTACCGTTTTTAGAACTAGTTTTGTCTTGACATTGGTTCCTGTCAGACAGTTACTTCAGACGGTATCATCTTAATGGTAGAAGGAACTTTGTTATTGTACTGTGAAACTTAGCCATTAATGATGTATAGCCACTTGAAATTATCTTGTCTGGTAGACACGACAGTTTTCAGCAGTCAGTTAACACGTTCGACCACACTTCTTTTATTCTTCGAGTATGTAGATTACATATTGATGTTATGATATTCGCAAGTGCCTTGAAATCCTTATTGTAGAATTTGTTACTTAACTCGACTTGTAAATTACTAGGATGAGTTGCTCCATTAAGTATTTTCGTGAAAGCTTTGATAACGTCTCTACCAATTTTTGATTTAACGGGAACAGCCCAAGCACACTTAGACATGACGTTATGCAAGTTAATAATTAAATTCTTTATTTTGTTTTGCATACACAATAATAATACGAAAATTATAAAACACCAAGCAAGAGGACTTTGATAAAATGAGAATTTACTTATTGCAAAATGATTTAATTTTAAATAAAGTCAAAACTTGTTATCTCCCAATAAAAACCTCACACATGCGTGAATCAAAGAGAGACATACTTATATGAGAAGATAGTTGTGAAACTGAAAACTTAAAATGTACTTGCAGCAAAATTAATAAAATGTATAGTATTAAATATTTGTTACTAGAAGTAGATTCTAGCTGGAAATTTTAAAATCACTTGGAAAAGTTAAACCAAAATATAAGACAAATAATACCAACCCGTATAAAATTATATATACATTAAATGATAATAATAAGAAAATGGTTTTTTGAAGCATTATTCATGTCTAATATTAAATATTGAATTTCACTTTATGGCTAACCACAAAATCTTTGTTGATTCAACTTCAAAAAGTGACTAATAAAGCTATAAAAGTATTATTTAAATCTGACAAAATAAAAAGAAGTAAAGAAATCTAAAATTTGTAAATGTTATGAATATTGAGCAAACACATAGGTACGAGGTTATAAAAAAATTATTCCAAAGCAGAAAATAAAAAGGAACATAATAGATCAGTGAGAGGTGACAATGATTGGCTCATTGAACCCCAGTAGCGAAATTCTTAAGGCAAAAGGGGAGCAGGTATACGGTACTGCATTACATGAATAAAATAGCAGCACAACTAAGAAATTTGGAAAACTTTAAACAAATGGAAAAAGAAATGAAAAACTGGATTAAAACAACATAAAATACATACTTTGGTGCTATATAGCATTTAATATATTTTTTTTAAAAATATCATTAATATAACATTACTAATTTTATTTATAATTGTATATTGTGTATCTATAATTAATTAATTAATGTATTTAGGCTTAGTTAACTGTAAATTGTATATATTTAAGTAATTCAAACTGTACATAAATGTTTTCACAAACAAGTCGGAAGACTTAGTGCCGCTTGTTCTTTAACACACATTGTACAATTGAATAAAGCTTATTATTATTATTATAAACCGTCATTTTGTATGAGATCCCCCTGCAAATAAGTCATTCAACCTGAGTACTATTACTTTGCATCTCGGAAAATTCATCCGCATTTGTTTGTAAAGTTCGTTTACATGTTGATCGTTTTTTTTAACGTTCTATTCCAAGTTTTAATTTTGTGTTCTAATTTTTAAACGATGGAAGGGGATAATTTCTACCTCCACGAGATTGGAGAAATTCGTCCTTTATCCTTTTAGCTTTGGAAGCTAGTGATTTATCAGCTTCTCCACTTTGATTTACAACAAAGTTTTATGAATAATCAATATCGTGTTCCTTACACACTTCGTTTAGAGAATTTGTTCTAGGATTTCCTCGAGCCAGTTTTTTTTCAAGTTTAGTTCCGAAACTGCAGTACTGGTATCTGGTAAGTGCATTTCAACCAGCAATTTACCGATTATGTTGTCTACATTCCCTTCACCAGATTTGACAAAGTAAGAATTTTTAGAACTGCAGTCATCATAAAACATTACCTGCATTGGCCTATTGATTTGCAAAGTTGTAAGAATTGGAGGTTTGGAATCATTAGAAGTCTGACGTTCATATTTCACATATTACCTCGTCTTATTAGTAAAAATTATAATTGTTATTATTAATATTATTATTAATATCATTATTATTATTGTCAATATTATTATTTAAAACTGTAGCAGCAGCAAAATTAGCAAAATACATAATATTAAATATTTGGAACTTGAATTAGATACTAGCAGAAAATTGTATAACCACATGGAAAAATATAACCAAAACATAAGAAGAATATTATAAATTCTTTATAAAATTAAAGATACATTAAATGATAATAATAAGAAAATGGTTTTTGAAGCTTTAGCCTAATGTTCTCTAATATTAAAAATGGATTTTCAATTTGTGGATCAACTGCAAAACCTATGTTTCTTCACAACAAAAAGTGACTATTATACCTATAAGTACTTTTTAAATATGCAAAAATAATAAGCAGTAAAGAAATCTACAAATTTTTTAATATTCAGAATATTGAGCAAACAAACAGGTATGAGATTACACGGAAAAATTATTTCAAAGTAGAATATACAAAGGAAATTTAATAGATCTGTGAAAGGAGATAATAACTGGCTTATTGAACTTCAGTAGAGAAAAAGGGGATTAGATATATTTTTAATAGGTAAGGGTTACTTTAAAAACACCACTATCTGTGCAGACCCATTGAGTAGCAGACCAAGCCACTCTGTTTTTTTTTGCTCTGTAGCTCCTTTAAATTTGCATCATGGTACATCACGAAAATCATTCACTCACCTTACCTCTTTATTAATTAATGCTCGCAGTCTTATCGTGAATCTAAATGAATTCCACGTTTTATTATCCTCAGAAATTTATGACATTATTTTTATTGTGGAGTCATGGTTGGGTCCCGCCATTCCAGATGCGATGGTACTAGGAAATAACCCTTACTGCATTTCGCGAAAGAGCAGGCGGAGTTTGTGTGATCCATCGTGCAGGGATTGATCTAACGGTCAGTAAGGTTGCGGGGGGGGGGGTGCCAAAGCTCTGGTGGTGACTTTGCTGCCGTCCAAAATAAATTGTATACTGGGTTACATCCCTGATGGTTACGATGCTGAAGCCCTTGCATCCATGTCAGGGTTTATCAAGTCATCTGTAAACGACCAGCTTAATATTATCTTGGGTGACTTCAATCTCTCAACGGTTAACTGGGAATCGGTACGCGTCACAAACCGTAACTAGCAGAATTTCCTGGGGATTTGTTACAAGCAGGTTTCAAGCGATTGGTTGGGGAACCAACAAGGGGCTTGAGGACGCTTGATTTAATCTTTACGGATGACCCAAACTTGGTTTTTGGAGTAGAAGTTGGTCCAAGCCTCGGTTTGAGCGACCACTGCACTATATCATTCTGTATAAACACGCCATTTCAAATCTCTGTAACCAAGGCGTTCAAACGGAAGATTGATTTTCCTGCTTTGAGAACTGAATTGACTGAGGTCAACTGGAATGCTGCCTTGAATCACCATAAGTCGGTTGAGGCTGCGTGGAAACACTTCTCCGATATCCTTTCTGCTGCGGTCAGTAAGTGCAGTGAGGGCAAACCTGTAAAAATGAAACATAAAAGTAAACTTCCAGCAGATGTTATTAAGGCTCGCAGAGGGAAACTAAAGGCTTGGCGCTCAAAAAATAACAGATCAAAAATACAAAAATAACAGATCAGTGGAAAACCTTCAGTTTTTTAATGATAGCAGTAAACACTATTCTGTCTCCCTCTCAAATCTTCGAAGATCTGTCGAAATAAACGTCCTCTCTGGCGGCTCTTTAAGCTCTCTTTATAGGATGTATAAATCTAGAACACGATCTTCAAGGCAGATTCCGTCATTAAGAATAAATAACTCTTTTGTCACAGACACACTTCTTAAGGCAAATAGTCTTAATTCTGCATTTGTAGCAAACGGAGTTACGGACAATAAACAACCAGGTCCACGTTTTAAGTGTCCCATGATTGTTGAAAGGTGTGAAGTGGTCGAATATACCCGAAATAGTGTTCTTGAGGCTCTTACAAAATCGAAGCCCAGCCACGCGATGGGCCCAGAAGGCCATTCTGTTTTTTTCTACCGAGAAATCCGCTATGAAATTTGTAAACCACTTGCTCACATTTTTTAGAACTCCTTTATGACAGGTCAAATACCACACATTTGATCAAGGGCTAGAGTTGTCCCAGTTTTTAAAAAGGGAAACACGACTGACCCAAATAATTACAGATCTATTTTCTTAACTTCAGTACCATATAAGATCATGGAAATTTTAATTCGAGACC
This sequence comes from Lithobius niger, assembly GCA_023313725.1. NCBI lineage: Eukaryota > Metazoa > Arthropoda > Chilopoda > Lithobiomorpha > Lithobiidae > Lithobius > Lithobius niger. The sequence goes on from JAHWFP010231274.1 coordinate 25,596, forward strand.
ATATGATTCCTTACTGTGAAAAATTCGGTTTGATCGGGTCTGATCAATTTGGCTTTCTTCCTGGTAGGTCAACCACACTCCAGCTTCTAAGTGCACTTGATATTTGGTCTGAAATACTCGATATTGGCGTTCAAACCGACGTTATTTTTTTCGACTTTAAGAAGGCATTTGAGTCAGTTGTGCACAGCAAATTGCTACATAAACTAGAGCTATATGGTTTTGATGGATTACTCCATTGTTGGTTGAAGGCCTTCCAAACAAATAGATGTCAGTATGTAACTATTAAGGGCTCTAATTCAACCCTGAAAGATATCTCTAGTGGTGTACCGCAGGGTTCTGTATTGGGTCCCTTTCTTTTTATCATATATCTTAATGATCTTTCCTGTATCTCTAAAAACTGTGAACAAAGCAAATTTGCCGAGGATCTTTACCGGTTTGCCGCTGTTCTAAACGAAAACTCTGTTTCTCTTCTACAGAGGGAGATTGATTGCGTTGAGTGTTGGTCAAATGATTAGCAACTTCCAGTCTCCATGCAAAAATGTATTTCTTTCCATATCGGCAATAAAACTCAGTCTCACCAGTCTACATTAAATCATCATGCCCTACCAAATGAGACCATGGTAAAAACTCTCGGAGTTTGGTTTTCATCTAATCTTAAACCATCCGACCACTGCGATAGGATTGTAAATAGTGCCTACAATCGCTTACACATAATCAAACGTGTATTCACCTCTGGAGACATAAAGATTAAGGTTTGGCTATTCAAGGTGTATGTGCGTCCACTGCTTGAGTATGCTTGCCAGGTTTGGTCCCCTTACCTCCTTTGTGACATTGACCATGTGGAATCTATCCAGCGGAGATTTACCAAAACCCTGCCGGGCCTTTCACATCTTCCTTACGCTTCGCGTCTAGGGAAGGTCCGACTTGATTCCCTTGAGCTCCGTCGCCTGAAGGCAGATTTAATTCTGACCTTTAAAATGGTTCGTGGTTTTCTTTTCATTGACTTCCCACTTTTTAACTTGACAACGAACATGTCCACTCGTGGCCAACGTTTCAAGCTGACTAAACCCCCTGCCCGGTTGGAGATTCGCAGATTCTTCTTACTCGACTTCTTACTCGACTTCTTACTCGACAGACTACAAAAATCGTTAAATTTGGCCACTAAGGCACTTTTTAATACAAACAAGAATAAGACTACTCTTGAAATTCTTACTGAAAATAAGCTTCTTATTTTTAATCAACTTTACAAGTATTTGATAATTACCAAGTTTTATGCTGATTCGAAATACAAAATACCTATCCATAGACCGTCCAAGAACATAAACGCATGGCTACAAACTCCTACTTGGAGAAACTCCTATGGTAAAAGAAGAAAGGCCTACCAAACATTTTTAATGAAATACCTTTTACCTTAAGAACCTTTCAAGACATGTACAAAATAAAAAAACATATTAAAAGCTGGATTTTGGGGATCTCCTAAAATGTAGTCGTTGTACTGTAAAACCTGTTTTTAAGCTGACTAATATTGAAATATTTACTAATATTTACTAATATTGACTAATATTTAATTAAACATCTTGTGGGTGGAAATTTTAAATGAATAATAACTTTTAATACTTTTATTGTTAATTTTAATAATACTGTTTGTTAAATGTGATAAGTAATATGAGCTTTTTTATAGCTAAGAATCTGTTTTGTCTCAGTGCACATACTGGCTCTGTAGCTTCGTGCATGTTATGCTGAATAAA
>JAHWFP010231274.1:27443-40869 GCA_023313725.1 Lithobius niger
TATTATTATTATTCTTCTTATTCTTGTTATTATTATTATATGTGGAGTATTCAAGATTGAAGTTGTATTTAATTATATATTTTTCTTACAAGTTTCATCGTATGGTGTGCTTTGTAATGTATTAGAATTATTAAAATTGTCTTTATTTTAACTAACTTAATTGTACCACATACCAGCACATTTTATTGTACTTCATGGTGTACTATTGTTAGCCAGTAAATAAAACAAATAATAATTATTTATTATTGACCTTGAAAACCTGAAAAAAAATAACTGCAGAAGAAGCGGTAAGAAATAGGGTCACAAATGGAGCAGGTATATGAAGTTAAAAATAATGTGTTTGGTGATCTTACAAGTGACAAAAAAAATGTTATGCTAACAGAATAATGCTCATGCATGTGAACATATAGTTGTAAGAAGAATGTGAAAAACTACTGATAGATCTTGAAAACAGTGTTAAAAACTGGGATGTAATAATTTTAACAGAAATCAGCGTATACGTGGCAAAACAACTATGGTGTGTGAGAGACAAGGGAACCTAGCAAACTAGGGGTTATGACCTAGCAAAGGTTTGACTAAGGGTAACAACTTAGGATCTTAAACTAGGTCATACTATCATCTCGCCAAAGGACGGATTGGAACTCTCATTTGCAATTAGCCAAATATCAAACTGGTCAGTAACCTGGCAACTTCCGGTTGCTAATTCGGAATGCTCTTCTTTTCATATTGGACGTCAAAATCCATTGTTCCCTTTTTTCTATGAAAACAAGCGCCTAAACGAGGTTACGGAGGTTCGCGACCTGGGAGTGTGGTTCACAGCTGACCTTAAATCGACCGTCCATTGCCAGAAAATCTCTGCCTTTGCATTCAGGCGTCTTGCTATCGTAAAACGCTGCTTTACCTCTGGCAATGTTGGCACGAAGGTGTGGGCGTATAAAGTCTTTGCGCGGCCACTGCTGGAGTACGCCAGTCCAGTATGGTCTCCATATTTACTGTCTGATATTGATCGACTGGAAGCAGTTCAACGCTGTTTTACTAGAAGCATCCCATCCCAACGTGGCCTTTCTGCTGGTGAACGACTACTAAGGACTAAGTTGGAACCTCTCGAATTGTGTCGGCTTTGGGCAGATCTTATCTTAACCTTTAAAATCCTTATGGGTCTCCTTACGATTGATCTCCCGTTTCTTGATCTTAACCTCTCATCTTCTACAAGGAGTCATTAACTTAAACTTCGTCATCTAGATTCTCGAATTGATTGTAGATGGCACTTCTTTGCCCTGTGGATCGTATCGGCATGGAATTCTCTTACTGAGGAGGCTGTTTCTGCCACCACGGTTAGTGGTTTACGACAGTGCTTAAGCACCTTGCCCCTTTCTAAGTTCCTCCTGCGTGAGTATTAAGTGTTGACCACGGGTGGGATTCTCTACACGGGAGTCTTGGCCCTGTCATAATGTTGTCATTTTTATACCCTTAACTTTGGCATTGATATTAGTGGTTCCCAAACCCTTCCAGTCACCATACCACCATTGCTGGTTAAATCATTATTATTATTATTATTTATTATCTATTAATTATTATCTATTAAATGTAATATTAAATGGATTCAGTATGCGTAATTTTGTAAATATGTATGTAATTATTTATAAGAAAGATGTATGTGTATGTATTATTGCACTCACACGAGTTCTTTGAACTTCGAGTTGTTTAAATGCAATAAATTATTATTATTATTATTATCTACTAAAAATATCTTTAACGAAATTAAACTATTCACTTTTTATTCACTTTATAAATTTAATATTATCTATAATAACTACTTCGATCTAACCTATCAAACAAGTATCGCACGCCCATCAAGAAATAATAAGGCTTGGCTAAAAACGCCCTTATGGCGCAACTCATACGGTAGAAGATGCTCTGCGTTTGTTGTGCCAACAATCCTCAACGAAGTCCCTGAGGATCTTAGAAAAACCATTACAGTTAGAAATATTAAAAAAAGATTAAACAATGGCTGTTTGATACCCAGGGACTACAATCATGTAAAAAATTTTAAACTTCTTACTACATCTCTAAATACCACGTTACAAGACTGTAAATAATTGTAGTAATGTATTGATTCTTGTAACAATATTTATTTATCTGCTGTATATGTTCTTAGTTAATTGTCAGTGCACATACAAGCTTTTAGCTTCATGCTTTTTTGAATGTACACTTGCTGTATACTCATTGCTGATTAAACAACATTATTATTATTATTATTATTATTATTATTATTATTTATGTTAAGATATACGTCGGTACCAGAAGCAATACAGGCTATTCCCATGCTCCATGCTCCTGTGCTTAATCGTCAAAACTAGTGATGTGGTGAGGTAGGGTATCAACATTGCGCAATCATAGAAAATGCCCAAGACGTACGGTTCTTAAATACCTAACATTTGGTTATTGAATTTAGGTTGAATCTCTTTAAAGCGGTTTAAGACATAAGAGCATATGATACCCGGGTTCACACCAAAAAACAGCAGAGTGTTAAACAAATGCGGTGTACCGTAGCAGACATTTGGTCAAATTCCAAGATAGGGCCAAATCGGAGGTCTAAGAACAAAATAGCATTTTGGTGTTATGTCATAAAGAAGAATCCAGAGATGTGCACAGCATGACTGCTGATTCCGAATTATTTTACTATTCACTAAAACAACATCACAACATCACAACAAGCAATGAGCATGTGCCAACGAAAAGTGGACGCAAAAACAACAATGAGTGGGTTCGTCATTCAAAGGAGACAACCAACAGGCTCTACCGAATCATATCCAGAAACGGAAATATCAACCCTCAAAATAGTGGCGTCAACTTTAACCCAAGACTTGCAGCACGGTCCACTGCCTGCGGCCAATTTCTTTTCTCTTGCGTAATTTGACACTATTCAGGCTTGCTTTGATCAAAAGGTGACTTGAACGAACTCTTAGAAAACTTCAAACTTGCTTTTATATAAACCACCTTGAAACTTGCATGCAAAGCGGGCAAAAAATCATATTGAAAATAAATCTTCCATTCCAGCTACATTAGAAGTCCCTTTGACTAATAAAACTTCCATCCACATTATGAAGTTCTACGCTTGAACTTGTTGTTACTCAACCTCGAAGAGAGAAAGTGCTTGGAAATCATCCCTGCCAAGGTTTCACTGGTCTGGAAATGGCACTGTCTTTTTCTCTATGACAGTGAAACACACTGCCAGTACCTGATTGTAGCACATAGTCCATCACCAGCTTAAGGCATTCACGGGTATACCACCGGGTGTGGCCAACACACTCTACCGGAGAGGACGAAAATTTGACTGGGCCACCCTTCTTCTACTACATAATTCGATACTGCCCAGAACCGAAGATCTTTGAGCGGGTTTTGAAAAATGAAATAGGCAACTAACTAAAGTGAGCTTCAATATAGCTGAGTGACTATGCAAGCTATTCTAACCTTATAATGTATGCCTATAACTATATGTTTCTTATGAGTGCGACTGAGTATTCATGTTTGCCTGAAGAGAAATACCACTTTCTAAAGACTTATTAGCAGCAAACAAGCACACAGTGTGACGATGCCATGCTGTAAGCTGAAATCGTTGAATAATTCATCAAAGTATCATCCTGCCACTTGCAAGTTTCTCCTAACCCGAAAGCTTGATGAGTTGAATAGAAATGTTGAAGAATCCTCAGTCCATTTCTTCCTATTTTCTGGACCACGAAATTTTGAAATCATTCTTAAATTTTTTCCATTGTTTCAGAATCGTCTTGACAACATAACAGAAAATCTGCACCTTGCACTAAACCAGAACTACAGTGAGACTACTTGCTATTGCTTGAAGACGTTTTGCCTTGCTTGAGTTTAAAACTTGTACACGATTGAAACGAAAACCCTTGAAAGTGTATCAGATGGCAGCAATTTCAGATGTCCACGCTGTAAGATGGTTTATTTTTAAGTTGGAAAAGAGAGAAAATTGGAAAATTGTAAGATGGCATTTTATTTTAAGTGGGGTAACCGGTAAAGACGGCAACATTTTAAGATGTCAACCTATTTTAAGCTACAAAACGGGAAAGTTGCAAATATTTTAAGATGGTAATTTTTTTTTTATTTGTGAAACTAGCAAAAATGCCACAGTTTTAAGACGGCACAAAACATTAAATCGGAAACGAAGTAAAGTTGCCAATATTTTAAGGCGGCAGTTTACTGAGTTGGAAAATAAATGATTGTATTGTTTTAAATGAATAAAATATAATATTGGTCAACACAACGCAAAATATTATTTGGACCTCATGAAATATTTCAATTAAAACTGCACTCATTGTTCTTAAATGCGAACAGGAATTTCAAAGGCACGTAAAGAACCAACCATACAATAACACATTAAAGATGCATAATTACTTACACATTAATTATAATAAATACATAGCTTTGACAAAAAAAATACCCGTCTCTTTACCTCCCCCCCCTCTTCCCCTTCCCCTTTTTCCAGTCGACTAATACCAACCTCATCCCTCTGGTTTCATTTTCATGCAGATGATGTTTACCTTCAACATCATCGTAAAGATGCCTACGCTGTCAGATTTGAACAACTAAGATTATAAACAAATGAAAATAAGATGGTTGAGTTTAATATTATAGACGTCATCGTAATGAAATGTCAGCATTATAAGATATATGTAAGATGCCCACCAAAACATCTGCCTTTAGGATGCCAAACTGCTAAGATGGGGAAAACATCTTAAAAGCAAATGGCAAAACGCTCTGAAACGTCACTGCTAATTTATTCTACTTCTGGTGAAAACAATTATTGTGCTAATCCTAAGTGAACTGTAGTCACGTTCTTAAAAAGTCAAATGGTTTTATTCTTTCCACAGCCTATGACTAACCTAAACGAATGCTAAGACATCTACACAATTGACGAAAGTAGCAAACAATTCTGACTTCCATACCGATTGTAGACGCTGCGTTAGGCCGGGGTGGCTAACTAACATGATCCCACATTCACTTTGAACTTATCCTTACCACGAAGTTGACTTTCGTTGGTCTTCAGTCAAGTTATAAGGACTACGATGTCTTCTGATTGAGACGTCATATTTACAAGGTGCTTAGCAGCAAAGACGGCTAGGCTGTCAGATTTGAACAGCTAATATTTTAAATAAATGAAAATAAGATGGTTGAGTTTATAGACGTCATCGTAATGAGATGTCTGCATTATAAGATGCCAGATATGTAAGATGCCTACCAAAGTATCTGCCTTTAAGATGCCAAACTGCTGAGAAGGCGAAAACATCTTAAAAGCGGATACAAAATTTTAAGATGCCAAAGCATCTTACTTTAAGACGTCAATACCGTCTTACTGTAAGATGCCAACAACGTCTTAAAAACGGATGCAAATTTTACATCTTAGTTTAATATGCTTATTTTGTGCAGTGTAGTTCTATAATTTTTTTAACTGGCGCACATTGGAGTTGATGTAATCGATTAGCAACAATTCTAACTGATTATGAATTTGATTGATAGAAGTTTTTAACTGTCAATTATACTTTGACTTGGGAATTTTTGGACCCATTACTAGCAGTTTTGTTACAAAATCAAATCTAACAAAAGCTCTTTTTAGGTTCAATTTGATTTCGGCACCAAAATGTCAAAACAACAAAGCTGTGGGAGAGCCAAGGAAACCTAGCCAAACCTGGGGTTGTGCCCTAACGAAGGTTTGACTAAGTTTCACAACTTAGGATATACATTGAGTAGACAGGTCCATACCTTAAGCAATATTGGCTATTTCCACGCTCCATTCCCGTGTGCTTAATTGGAACATCTAGCGACCTGGTGAGGTAGGGAAGCAATAGTATGCGATCATACTATGCAATCGCATGGTGTTCCTAAATACCTAACATTCGATTATTGAATTGAATTTGGATCTAGTTAAAGCGACTTAAGTTATAAAAGCATAAGACACCCGGGTTCTCCAAAAAAACAGTAGAGTGTTAAATAAATACGTGGTTACATAGCAGGCGTCAAATTCCAAGACAGGCCCAAATCGGAGACCAAAAAGCAAAATGACATCTTAGTGTTTTGGCATAAAGAAGAATCCAAAGATGTGTACAGTGTCACTGCTGGTTCCCAAGTAATTTATTATTCACTGAAACATTAAAAACCCTCGACATTACGCATTGTTTTGTCTAGATAACAAGGCACGGCTGGAGCCTTCTAGAACGAACTATTGGAAAATTTATGAAACATTTTGCATGACTTAAGAGGAAAATGTATTGTTATTCTTATGCAGATGATAAGGTTAAGAAAGTTACAAAAGGTGTACAAACTTGTATTTACAAAATGGCGTAGACTTCGATCATTATATCCAATGTATTAATGAGCACACGTTTATTTTCTTTGTTAGATCTTATTTATTTTATTTGTACAACATTGTTCAGAATAAATTTTCCCTTACGGTAGGCGATTCGAATAAATAGGTGCTCGATACAGGGAATGATTTGATTAGCTACACACATTACAGAATAAGAGATAAACAGTTGTGGTAGACGTAATGCACACATTTTATATTGTTCTTTTTGTGCGTACGACTATTAACCCTTGTAAAATAAAAAGTTTGGCGAATGAAAACATAAATAAAAAGATGAAAGTTTATTCACTGCAGAGTCGTTTTCCTTTCATGCTGTTCGTTTTTGACTTGTTTTTACGTATCTTTTTATGGTGTAAGCACGTAAATGCCTTCAGAGAATTTTAATGTAGGATGGTATAATGGGACAACTTGTGTTGAAGTTATCTGATAATAGTGCACCCAGTTAGAAGGGATGTAACATTGTCGATCAGTTGAAAAATAAATGTTGGTTTACGTTCGTCTATATAACGTAAGATACGATTCTTCTTAAAGTCTTTATATTTGTTATTATTTTTAAAAGTAATCATGGATAGACGCTGAAAATACACAGATGGTGTTAGAACACCAGAAATATTGGCGTTCTTGGCATTGAAATGCGTATACTACATGTCTTTTTGCTTAATTTGGTGAGTGTGCTTGGGTTTTAGAAAAACGGACGCTAGACCATAGCACCACCCTATCTACGGACAACAAACAACATGCGATAATATAAAAAAAAATAAATGGACGCAGAAGACCTATATGATACGTGTTAGCTGTACCCAGATCCTTTATAAAGTGGATATTGATAAAATTAGGTTGGGCTTACAAACCTACTGTATTAGTGTTAACAAATGTAGCGGTGAGAACACCAGTTAATCCTTCCAAATTTCGCTATCTTGGGCAAGCTTATTTGCTAATCTTCCAGTGTATCAAATATAAACTAGTGATGGCATTTCCAATATAGTGCTGATGTGAATGCTGGCACTGGTTGGCTTGTGCAGTTTTGCTTGTTTTTAAAGTGTATAATTTGTAAGCATCGTGGTTCAATTCGACCATTTCCGATGTAATATGCACTGCTTTATACTCATTTGTCTTTGTTAGGTGATCAAATCTCGTATTTAGACTTAAAAATTAAAATTCTCTTTTGTTGAAATAAGTTATGACATTACTTTATTATGGTAACATTTCTACGGCTATGTGTTTTTGCACCTACAAATCAATGCTTCAGAAATAATAAATAAGCAAAACAGGTTTCTCTTGTCTTACTTCGTATTATGGTTGTAGAATGCTCGAAAAAAAATGTAGAAAAACTTTAAGTTTTTAAAAGATATCTCAATATTTATAAATAAAAAAGATGGAGACGGCACCAAGCCGAAGCTTAAGACAAATCCCCCTCTCCTCCCCCCCCCCCAAAAAAAAAGCCAAAAGCCAAGTCAACACATCTAGAAATCAAGTCGAGTCCTAAAGCTATGCAAGGATAAAGCTTTAGGACAAACGTCTCCAAAAAGAGAGTTCCTAGGTTGCATGGCACATTAAGTGAAAAAATGCTGACAACAGTTAAGTCTCCAAGTGAGACCATGCAATTCTAAAATAGTGACCACGATTAGAGTTAAAGTTACGGGTAAAAATGTAGATTTGGTGTCAAGACGTCCAAAAGGACCTGAAAAGTGAGAAGGTGGTTACCTCAGCCTAATCAGGTTGGGACAGGTGTTCTAACAGTTTGTTGGACGGAAGCTGACGAATTAGGAAACACCACTGACAGTTTTCAAGATTATCAAGGTAAATGATACAACAGGATCTACTTATTTGAGAGTAGTCAAGTGCTGGCCTAAGAAAAAACTCGTGTAACAAAGAAAAAGGAAAACTGTCGAGAAAACATAATTTTTTAACAAGGTACTGTACCACGCAGTTTCACAGTCAAACCGTCAGTAACACATCAAAAGTGCTTAGGGCATAAACTGACCTTCAAGTTAATAAGCAGGAAAAATAAACGGAGCTACTAGAAATAGAGATATGAATTTTTCATCATATTTTATAATGGCGGCTATCTTTTTCAAACTGGTGCCTGAAAGATACCACTATAAAATAAGCCAAATATTGATGCTCGAGTCATTATACTTTCAGAGTATCCTGTTTTTTAGTCCAAAAAAAGTGCCAAAAAGGTGCTGACTACCTTATTTGAAAGCCTTGCCCACGAACTATGACAGATTCCCATAATTTTTGTTGTAAATGGTATGAATGGTTTTTTTTTTTTTTTTTTTTATTTGTGTCGTAGCCTAGGAAGGATAATCACAATTAATTCTTTCACACTTGAATAATAGTGCTACAAATGTGAAACTACCAAAGGGAACACCTACGTCTTAAGGCTACTTAAAACAATTTTCTGTTTTTCTTATAAAAAATGCAGTCCATAGAGTAGCGAACAAGGACGAGAAAGAATAAGAAAAAGTCCTAGATCCTCAACTACAACAACGTTCAGGAAGTAGCGGTAATTGATAGAAGTGTTCCGGTCGAGATTAGGGCTATTTGTCACTGAAATGTTGAAACATTGGCGAAAGCATAATGAAACCCCAAGTTTCAAAGTTTTCAAATGATTTTAATGGGTGAACGAAGACACTGGTTTAGTGTTTTTAGTGTCACGTTCCGGTTTTACAATGTTGGTAAAATAAAGGACGTATAGCGTACGCCCTACTGTCTGTGGTATGGATACAATGTTTTCAGGCGCCAGCGTGGTACTAAAAATGGGCTGGCCGAAAGGTTTACACATCATCAGCATAGATTTGTTTCCATTTGATATGCAATTTAGTATTTTAGCAGGATAGGCTGTTGCTCACAAAGGTAAATAAACGAATCTGCAAATTTTCAGTAGAAGGCAACGCAGCAAACTCACATCGATCGCTACAGTGTTCCTGAAAAAAAATAACAATAACCACTGCAGGAAATGGAACATAACACGGAACATTCCACGTAGTATGCAACTTGATTCGTTACTTCCCAGCTAGACATTCGTAAAGGGCTGTAAGGCAATACATTGTATTTGGTTTTATAGCTAGTCAAAAATGGCTTGTAGCTTATTTCTCATGCTCACTGCCATACCATTATTATCGATGGCAGTCACACGTGAGTAATTATGCTTTATTAATCCAGAAGCTCTAGCATTGTAGTGTAATGTAGTGTAATGGCTCCATCCATTATGAGGGTTGAGACTCCTATTTCAAATCGTTTAATTATAATTGCTGTAATAGTAACCAAGGCTATTTATGTAAGGAAGAATTGTTTCATTAATTCTCGCCATGTGAGTTTACTCCACCAGAGACGGTCCGTTGAGAGTATGACTCGTCGTACTTTTAAGTATTGTCTGCTTCCCCTGTCTCTGCTCGAGATAGGTGGACCTTGCATGCTCACTACACACCGTGTTAAAACGAGCTCATTCGTGTCTCAAACATACCAGCAAGTTTACGAAGCACGACAAACTTCACAAAAGCCAAGCTTGGGAGATAGTGCTGTTAAGTATTTTGAATTCAAGGTAGCTCAGTGTAGTTAGTTAAAAAAAAAGACTGGAGTAAGAAAGGGACAATTGTGCAAACCAGGCTTTCATTAAAAGCGAGTGGACGGAGGTTCGTTTTAGAAATTGTGCAAGTGACGGCAAAATTGAGAAGGGGATGATTAGGATCATCTGTTATTCTTCTCGTTTATTAATTGTGAAAAGAAAACCATTAGGTACGCATGACTTTAAAAATCGCGTGTCGTCCGCCATATCGGAGTTATTATCAAGTGGAAAGCAATTCGAAACATGGTCAATTTAACACTGATACCAAAAACATCATGATAAATGCATATTGTTTACATCAATATAGGCTTCATAAAAGCAACCTATCGTATCCCAACATTGGTCAATTATTGAGTTCCCATTGTTGGGTTCCACAATGTGTCCGACACTGTGTCCTAATAATGGGCCAACTTACTAGCAATATTGGTCGATACTGCATCCAAATAATGGTAAAATATCAGATCCCGAAATACGTAAATTTAGTTCAAATAGTGGACCTATATTGCCTGCCAATTTCGGGGTGCCAATACAAATTGTTGGAAGCCGTTATTAGCCCAAAACAATTTGCTCAAAGCAACCATTATTCGTTGCCAACTACAGCCAAATAACGGTATGATATTATATCCCAATATAAGGCGATTATTGCATTCCAATGTTGGACCTAACCTGTGCGCTAATTTTGGACCTATAAAACTTGCTAATATTGGTATGCCAATATAAAAAGTTGCAAATCAATAATGGCCAATATTGATGTCATTATTAGACTAATAAAAATTACTCTCAGCAGCTAATATTGGTCACCCACTGCGTCCGATTAATGGTGTAGTATTATATCCTAATATAGATCAGTTATTAGGTTCCAATGTTAGAGAAATACTGGGTCCTAATGATGTACCTATATGACTGGCCAATATTGGCGTGACGATATAAAATCTTGCAAGTCAATAACGTAAGTTTTATTGGCCCAATAAAACTTACAGCAACCAGCAAATAATGGCCCAATATAGGTGGTTGCTTATGATTGCCATCGACTGGCGAATGCATACGAAGACACCTGGTGTATTTCAAATTGTATGGCAACACTCGACAACCCGCTGCTGAAGGGCTTCCTTCTTTGTCGTCCTGAACTAAATACACAAGTGACCTTAGGTTTCCCCACAAGTAATAGTCAAGCGGATTCAGATCTGGCAAACGTGTGGGGGGGAGGGGGGCATGCATGCGGTCCACCATGACCAATCCATCGAGGGGTAGGCACAATTTAGCAAATGTTGAAACCACCAGTGAGCGTTTCTGTGCCTTTTTTGTGCACCACTCCCGAACCAAATGGGCTTCCGGACCTTTTAGAAGAAAAACAGTCCTTAAACTGCCTTCACGATTTGTCTCTCAACATTATTAATCGCCTTGACAATTTCAGTTTAGAAAAGGACATCGATTTGGAAGATATCAATGACAAAGTTGAACAAATTCCCCATAAGTTTGGTGATGCGTTGGAAGAACGCTTGAACCTCTTTACTTCAATTTTCGAAAACTGGACCAAAGAGTTTTTCATTAAGCAACAACTGTTCCTTGATACCTTCATGGAGGATGTTTTCACGCGAGTGGAAACCCGTATTACCAAAATCGAGGAAGCTTTCAACCAGTTTAAGGAAGACTTCAATAGTGCAAATGTGAAAACTTTGACTGCGGAGAACCCTGCTGGGGTGTATAACCATGATATTTCGGGAAATGCAAAGCTTGTTGTAAACTTAAAAACATCTACTGATGGGAATGTTGAATTGCTCTCTGCGCATCTCGACCGAAATCCAATCTCAGGGGTAAAGGAGGGACCTAAACACAATTGTCCGGTCAACACTCTGCACTCAAATGTAACTGTTCGCCGTGGTAGGACAAGAAGGGTCAGTCAATCGTCCAAGCCAATGTCAAGCCCAACTGGAAATAATAAAAACGACATAAACCAAAGTTCGCCAAATGGTCTCCAAAATAGGAAAGTTTCCCTTTTGTGCGAGTCACAGAACCTGAAAAGAAGTCAAAACACAAGCCATTCCCTTTCCCCACATGAGCATAAACATTTTCCTTGGGATCGTCCAACTTGGGCTGAAGAAATTCAAACCATGTCATCAAAATGGCCAGCTAAAACTGTCATTATTGGCGATTCTACTGTAAGAAGGCTTAGAGGCAGTCACCACCAGGATGCCGCAACATGGACGTATCCAGGCCTTAAGGCTTGTGATCTTCCTTCAAAGCTCAAACATATCATCGATTTAGGTGAAACTGTGGAGTCAACGATCTTGTGCGTCGGAGCCAATGAAGTTAATACTGAATCGCCCAATCGTATTGCTTTTCACATTCAAGACTCAATCTCTTCGATTCGCGCCGGTTGCCCCAACAGCAAGTTCACAGTCATTGGCCTTCTACCAAGATTAGGAAAACCTGACCTCGAGATTGACAAGAAAATTGTACACACTAACTCACTACTGCGCCAAATGTGTTTCAATTTAAATTATTCTTTTATTTCCATTAACAAGCAGATTTTCATGGATCACACCTTAATGGCCAGAGATAAATTCCATCTTACCACAAGAGGCAAGTCTGTCCTGCAGTATGAGCTTCTTGAAGTCCTAGTGCCTCAGGAAAACATCAACCTGTAAGGGGAATCGGTTCCATGATCCCACAAATTACTATCATCAAAAATCTTCGCTGCATCCAAATCAATGTACGCAGCGTTATAAGTAACATTGGTTGTTTCAAGGCTCTCATCTTTGATGGGCTCTTTGATGTCATTTGTGTAGTTGAATCTTGGCTGGTTTCAAGCTTTACGGATGCAATGTTAGGTGGAGCATCCTTGTATACTGTTATTCGACGAGACAGGGGAAGTAGAGGTGGGGGGCTACTAGTACTTCACCGTTCTTCACTCCCATTTACCCTGGTTACGAATAGCGAAATTGTTAAAGGAATTGTTGTTGCCCTACCTCAGTGCAAACTTTCGCTTATTCTTTGTTACCTGCCCAACAGCTCTATTGACTCAGATATATTTAACCTTTGTGCTTTTGTTGAGAATTCCATTAACCCAGGGCATTCCAACATTTTGGTTGGGGATTTCAATCTTTCGACAGTTGATTGGGCCCACTACACCGCAACTGACAGCCACCACAAGTACTTCCTCGAGCTCCTAGCTCCCCTCGGTCTATACCAATTGGTGGATCAGCCAACAAGGGGAAATAATATCCTGGACTTGATTTTCACCGACGACGAGCGTCTGATCTTAGATGTATCTGTCGGCGCTCATTTTGGTCGCAGTGACCACAGCGTTGTCTACTTCTCGATAAATCTTTCACTCTCCGGGGGTGAAATGTCTTCAGACCTACCCCTTTCCAGATCTAAGGGTAAAATTGATTTTACAAAACTTAGGTCTTTTCTTTCGACGGTTGATTGGGACGGACTTATTTTCCGAAACCATCATGATATCGAAC
>JAHWFP010231274.1:44296-67195 GCA_023313725.1 Lithobius niger
GCAATCAAAAGAAATCTGTTATCCAAAAGCCACTCGGCTAGTTGAAATATGACCTAAATCAGGAGAAATGCGGTGAATAAACAAAGTTCAACGAGAAGCAAAAATAAACTAGCAATCAAAAGAAATCTGTCATCCAAAACCCACTTGGCTCAGGAGATATGCCCAATAAACAAAGGTCGACGAGATACGGAGGAAGAGGTCCACTACCATACAGTAGGCTTTGTCAATGTTATCATGCAGGGCCGGTAATGCTGTTGATGGGTAGTCATGAAATACTGTTTTCGTTGTCGTTTCTGGCCGCAACATCTGCTCTGCAGTAATGCTGGACAGAAAGGCTTATTGGAGTTAAATAAAAGGAAGGCTTTCAATGGCTTTTTGTCTTGTTTTGATGTGTACTAGGATATTCATTAAGGTTTGGCCAGACCTTTTAGTTATCTGTAGTAATTGGCGATGTAATGTTTGTTTCAGTAAAGACCAAATAATTACAGCCCCCCCCCCCCCCCCCCATGCGCCCCCACCCGCAACGTTTTGAGACCTCATAATATACTGTAATTGCAAGAATGACGTACTAACTTGTATTGAATTGGAAGGATTAGGTGGAAGGTTATGATAGATTTCACTTTTTTACCCCTAACTTTGAGGTGGGGGGGGCTGTAACTAAGGCCGGGTGCATTTCTAGACCCATGCTTATAGGACTTTATAGTCTTATTTTTTATCATGGATTACACCCTGAAAGTTTGGTCATAACTTTCAGTTACACCCTGTATATCAATCACTCGAAATATTAATCTTGAATCGTCTTTCTAATGTTCATTAAAGTTCAATGTTCATTAAAGTTAGAATGAACTGCTAAAATTAGACGATGTCTAAGGCATTGCTTTCTTTCGCAGCAATGGCGACCTAAATTTGAAATTAAGCGGCGACGTTCTATTTTCTATGCTAAAGAACTAAAATGAAACTTGAAGTTAAAATTACATGATTTAAGGTCTCTAAGGGAAGATGCGAAATAATGAAAAATGGAGTTTCTTTCCCATTAGATCAGTGGGAAGAAATAAAAAGAAAAACTCAGAACTTTACTCAATATTTCAATATAAACAGTATATTCTGCCCTTTGCTACTATCGAAATATTGTCAGAAAAAATGGGGAAATACACCTGAATAAGTAACAGCTTATTAAAGAAAGTAAAAATTACATTTATGAATGGGTCGATGAATCAAAACTGTTTTATAGTTAAAAATACGTTGGCTTACAAAACTAAAAAAAAAACGTACGCTAGTACCGTGTAGGTCACACATCAATCTTACTGTTACAAAGATGTACATTTTGCTTTAAAATCTAACTTTTCTACTACATCAGACTCATTCTTCATATCATTATGGATCTGTCATCAACCCTACTGTTCCATACATTAATGATGTTCTTTTGAGATAGCTGCTGCCGAAACACTCCATAGCGTCCGAAAGTGCGGATGAATCCCAAAGAATATGTCAAAAGACTAACAGAAAACATGAGGAGAGCGCCAATTCGATCTACGGCCACACTAGAGACTGAGAATATTGCACTCCACCCTGAAATGTTATAAATTGTTTTACTACATTTTAAAACAATGCAAACTGAAGTTAGATAAGGCAGTGAACAAGGACAGTCAGTGTAGTCGGACTTGTATGCTTCTCCTCGTGCCAAGTCACTGTCATTGAACACTAAAACCAAACACAGAAACTTTTTGTGTGCTACTATACTACGCTGATCCGCACCCATTTTACAGTGATATATACAGTAAGAAGAAAAGAAGTCCATTCCATTCCCCCTTTCATTACCTTTCATTTTAGTTGGTTGAATAAGTAACAGTATACACACTTAGAACTTAGCGATCTTTTCCTAATCCAGTAGGCTGTGAACTTTCCACATTTTAAAGCTTGCATATAGTCATACTGTGTTCTTTTCTTTTCCAAGGTGACAATGTCATTTAAGTTTCGCCAATGACATTAATCTAATCATTTATCGTCAAGTTCTCAGTTATATAATTATTAGTAGTCTACAATTGCTGGCAGTACTACTGTTGTGATTTTGATAAAGAGAATTATTGTTTTTTCCCCTGTGCTGTACGTTTTCGTTTACCACAGAGGTTACAGTTGTTAAGAGAAAATAATTCTTAGACAAAATTTGGCCAGTTAAACAGTACAGTTTAATTTATTAAACGAAAAGTAACTTGTAGCAATAGAAACAAAAATCTATTTTTCTGATGGTACGTTTGATAATTCAGTTTATTCAAAATTGAAGCCCGAAGTGCAGTGAACTTCACCTGTTAAGCAACACCCTTTATTTTATTAAGATTAATTTGTAATGAATGAAACAACAAATATCTTTTCCATTGTCATGACTTAGGCTGTACTTATATGAGGCATAGTTTCCATCGTTGACCTAAGCACCAGTAGGAAACCATCTTTAATGTCTAAATTAATTAGACATTAAAGGTTGTTTTCACCACGTAGCAGTTTGTTACGGGTTTTGACGGCTTAAATATGAATGTCGGCGCATAGTGTTAGAGATAGAGGGAGGTATATCGTATCGATATTGGTGCAGACTCATTATCGATATCGGTCGGCCTTTGAATCATGGTACGGTTCATATGTTAAAGGTATTGGGAGATTAGTAGTGCAACGACGGTTTCCACAGCTTCCTCGTACTCTTTAAGCTAGGACCTTAGTGGGCCTCTTTACCTTGATGCTATGGCTCCATATTATCTATTCTGTACACTCTGTATCTTTATTCATGTATTCCAGTAATGCTATGTACTTTGATGTATGGTCCAGTCCCTGGGGATCAGTGGTCTGGATGGCTCTGGCCTTGCCTGCCCCAGGGGTAGCTGCTAGCAGAGATGGATCATGGGATACCAGGATATAGTACAGGAAGTACCTTGCACCACCAGTGGCAGGTACTGGCTGCAGCTCTAGGTACTTAAGGCCTTGCAGCCCCTTGCAGACTCACTCTGGGAGCTAGTCCCTAACCAGCTAAGAACTCTTCCTGAAGTGTGCCACTCTGCTAGTAGCCCTGATCAGAGCATCCTTGAACCATTGGACAACATCTGCTGAGGACAGGCCGCGTGGCCCTGGAATAAACCCTGAATTACCATCCTTCTGGCGTTCTTCCTTGTACCGGGCATAGCGGGGTTTCACAAGTGTTGCATCGGCCGTCCATTTTTCACCTAGGAAAAGACCCATTTTCACCAAGAAGCCTTTTTGGAATGCCGGCAGCCATCTTGGGTGTTCCATTTTCACCTGAGACCCCAGCCTTCAGTGAGTAACCAAGAGACAACCTGAGTAGTTGTGAGTATTGTGAACTGTGTTGAGATAGCAATAACTTTTTATATTGCAGTGGAGTTTAGTTTGGATCAGTCAGTGCTTTTTATTTTTTGGAAGATATTGTGTGGGCCTATGTACGCTAGTGCCTTTTGACTCTTACCTTTGCTGAGACTACTTTTGATTTGTGTAGGCTACTGAATTTTAGCCTTGAAGTGACTTTTCATAGCCTATATGCCTAAAGCTTTCAAGATTGTGAGATTTTATGCCAAGGTCTACTAGATCTAAGCCAGATTTAGACCCTGAATCGTGGAGTTTAAGTTGGGACCCTAATAAAATAGGGAAAAGGTCTAGAAGGGAACAAGCAGCTAAAATGACTACCCCTATTATTCCACAAGTTGTGCAATCGCCATTAGGGGTTACTCCATCAAGATTAGCAGCTCAATTTTCCCCAGCTAGCCCTAATGTTCAGGTGACACCTACTTTTGGTCTGAATACTACATCAGCAAGCCTAAATGTTAGTGTGTCAAGCCCTACATTGACTTTACCAAATGTTGGACAATTATTTTCACCAGTTGCAAGTAATACTAGTGTTACAGGAGGTGTTCCATTTGTACCAGGCATGCCTTCAAATCTGAATTTGCCTTTTCCACCTCCTTTTCCTCCTGCTTGTGTAGCTTCAATAACAACTACAGCTAATTGGCAGCAGCAGCAACTAACTCCAGTAACCCTAGCATGGACTGACCCCTCTGGACAGGTTCAAACATGTTCTATTTTGCCAAATGACCCTGTGTTCCAAATGCTTGGAAAGCCTTCAGTAACTGTTTCTTCAATGCTAAATTATTCTGCACCCTTGCCTGGACCAAGCCAAGTGTCAGCTCAAATACCTACTTGTGTGCCAAATTATTTTAGCCAACCTCTTGCAGCTAGTGATTCTACTGACACTGCCATTTTGGATTTGAGTGCTAAACTGGATTCAGTAGTTAATTTTTTATGGGGAGGCACAAATCCTGTTAGTTGGCCAGCTTCAGGTGCTGTGCTTAAGCCACCATTAACTTCAACAACTAATGTTTTCAGTTCACCTGTTATGACACCTAGCAGTAATCTAGTTGGTAGTAGTTCAAATGTTGTTAACTGTTCATCACAGAATAATTACCAAAGAGCTGTTGAAATGTCAATACCTTTGCCTAAAATGGAAGCTTTGAAAATTGGAGAATTTAATGGGTTGAATGACAAAATTTTCCCCTCAGCTTTTATTATGAAATTGGAAAGAATTTTAAAGGTTAGGAAGGTTGACGAGAAATTATTTATCCACCAAACTGTTCCATCGTGGTTAACAGGGGATGCTGTTGACTGGTTTTTGGCAAATGAACCTTTTTCTAGTTGGGAGAATTTTAAAACCTTGTTTTTGGCAAATTTTGAAGTACAGTCACATGGGTATAACCTAATTGCTAAGGTTAGAAAATGAAAGTTTCATTAAGCATTTTAATAAATGCACAGATATTTTACAAAACACAGTTGCTAGAATCAGTGATTTTGATCAAATTGAGGCCATTTTGGAAACATTGAATTCGACTTTTCACATGCCTATGATGTCAAGAAAATTCACTTCTTTGATAGATTTTAAAATGCAAGGTCTTTTCTTGGAGAATATGATTCAAAGGAGACAGGCTAATCCAATCCAAGCTGGAGTTTCAAATATTGGTAACACTGGAAATAGTAGAAATCGTGGTATTAGTTATGGGAATAACAGCACTAGTTTCTTGCCTAAATACGATGCAAAGTACACTTGCAACGTTTGTAATACGGGTGGACTTTTAAATTCTGCCCTAATAGGTCAAATCACCAACAAAATCAGGTTGCGGTTAGGAAAAACAGCAGCGATAACAGTAATTCAAATAGTAGCAATGACCGCGGAAATGGACGAACTTTTTTTAGCACTCGTGGTAGTAATAACAGTAGTGGTAGTCGTGCACAGGGGATTTGGTGCTCGAAGTGTAAAAATTCGTCGCACGAAACACAAAATTGTTGTGTAAATCCCGCTATTGGTCGTCCTCCAAATAGAAGCACTGTTACACAACTTCATGAAATTCAGTTGGATTCTGATACACAGGAATTCGTGCCAAAAAACCCGAAAGCCATCCAGTTTTAGTTGGTGAAGCTGGAAATGGCGTGTCTTCTTTTCAAAACCGACCTTTTCCTAATAGAAATTGCCTAGGCGATCTTGTTGAGCCTACACCAGCACCGTGTGCATATTTTTCACTTAAATTCGGTAAAGAGTGTGCAGACGCCATACTCGATAGTGGAAGTACAATGTCTTACGTAACTATGTCACTAAAAGATGAGTTGTTAAAAATGGGTTGTGAATTTACGCAACGTCCTTATCGGGTTCGAGTTGCCGATACTCGTTCCGTTGAGTGTCCGGGTTTCGTATTGGCTACATTTCAGATTGCGCAACAAACTGTAACTTTCCCACTGATCTTGATGGAAAACACAATCCAGCCGGTAATCCTTGGCGTGGATTTTCAGCAGTCAATGGGTTTACAACCAAATTTCACGTCGAACACTTGGTTTTGGCAGGATAAACCTTCGAAAATCTACAAACTGAATTGGGAGCCGGGTATAAACGAAGTCCATCAGTCCCAGGCAACTGCTACATCCATAGAGCCAGATGAGTTTTGTGCCACAGAGCAAGATATTCGTAATAAAGTAAATGAGAGTGACGTTTTGACAGATGATGAAAAAGAACAGTTGTTCAAGGTATTAATGAAATATAGATTTGTTTTCAGTTCGAGAATTGGTTTAATAAGCCCAGTTATGGATATTGATGTTGGCGATCACCCATCAATCGCGTTGAAGCCCTATCCAGTTTCGAAGTTTAAAGAGTTGCAATTACGTCAGCATGTAGATCGGATGCTGGAGCTTGGGGTTATCGTCCCCAGCACTAGTGCATGGTGTTTTCCGGCGTTTATCATCCCCAAGAAGAATAACACCACGCGTTTTGTGATAGCATACAATAAATTGAATGAAATAAGCAAGATGCAAAACTTTCCAACCCCTAGAATTGAGGATATGGTGCAGAGGTGCCCTATGAGCAAGTACTTAACTCTTTTTGATTTAACCGAGGCATACTGGCAAGTGGGGGTGACGAAACGAGCAGGTGAGGTGTCATCTTTTTGCACCCCGTTCGGAAATTTTACGCCGCTCAAAATTATGTTTGGTGTCAAGCAAGCACCAGCGTTCTTCTGTGCCTCAGTTTCACGAATGCTCGCCCCTCTACATTATCTGAACGTGCAGAGCTATTTTGATGATATCTCGATTATGTCACAAGAATTCCGATTGCACTTGATGGCGATCGAAGACACCCTAATGATTTTGGGTCGTGAAGGATTCAAAATAAACATAAAAAAGACAGACTTTTGCAAGAAAGAAATAACCCTGCTAGGTTATAAGGTTACGAGTGAGGGGGTTTTGCCGAATCCTAGTAAGAAGGAGATACTGGAGAATTGGCCACGCCCCAAAAGCATTAATGAGCTCCGAAAATTTCTCGGTTTGGCGGGTTTTTTTCGTAAATTTGTGATGTCATACTCAACGATTGCAGCGCCTCTATTTGCGGTGCTAAAAGGTAAAACTCCGAAATTTGTCTGGGAGGTGAAGCAGGAACAAGCTTACCAGAAAATCAAGAAAATGTTGGTAGACGCTCCCTTGTTAGCAGCACCTGATTACAATCAGCCTTGGATAATTATGGAGGACGCATCTTTCTCTGGGGCTGGAGCGATTTTATATCAGGTCGATCCACTCACTAAGGAGAAGAAAACCATAGATATAATCTCTAGACGTTTGACAGTTGCTGAACAGAGATTTTCTAATAGCGAAAAGGAATTGATGAGTATTATTTGGGCGGTGCGTAAGTGGCGTAGATACGTAGAAGGAGGTGTGATAACAATTTTCAGCGACCATAAGGCCCTTTCGGTTTTAAGCAAGGTAAGCGCACTGACGGGACGCTTAGCGAAGTGGCGAATCCAATCTTGATACCAGCGATGGATGAACGAACGGGTCAGAATTGTTACGTTTTTAACAACGATTGTTTGTGTAATCAGTTAGATGTTGAGCAGATTACACTTGATCAAATTAGAGCAGAAACGTTAAAAGACAAATACACGTTGGCATTAAAGTTAGCTTTGGAAGGAGAAACGAAGGAAATAAAGTATGATTCACCTTCGGTTCATAGATTTGTGTTGAAATACCAGCCAAAGTCAATTGTGAGTGACGGAATAATTTATGTGGATGTAAATAAAGATGTTGTTGATGTGCCGAATTTGAAAATTTTGGTGTCCCGTTCGCTGCAAAAGAAAATCATTCAGCTAGTACACGATACGTTTACAGGTCCTCATATGGGTGTTTACAAGACGATAAAACGCATATTTTATTTGTACACATGGATGAGTGCTACAAAGTTGATTTCAAATTACGTAAGGACGTGTAAAGTTTGTCAGGTCCATAAGGTGCAACAGACTCGTAAGAAGGCTAAAACGATGATAGTAACTGAAAAGGAAGCATGGGAGAGTATTGTTTTTGACCTGAAAGGCCCACTGGTATGGAGTACAAATGGTTTTACTTACATTCTAGTGGTGCTTGATAAGTGGAGTCATTGAGTTGAATTAATTCCCCTACGAAACGCTGAAGCTAAAACTATAGCAAAGGCACTCATTGATGAGGTGTTTTCACGGCATGGTGTGCCAGCGGAAATTTTTTCCGACAGCTCCAATAATTTGAGAGGACAAATAATGAAGAATTTATGCCTGCAATGGCGTATCAAGGCTAGATTTCTGTCAGTCTATTCACCTAAGTCCAGCCTAGCTGAGCGATGGATGAAAGAGTTAACAAAAACGCTAGCAATTTACGTGCAAGACGAAAAGTCGGGTCATAGAAATTAGGATTTGCGTTTGAAACAGCTACAGTTAGCATTAAATTCAGCAACTGATTCGGTGACGGGTTTTACCCCAAGTATGTTAGCAACAGGAAGGGAATTGCGAATGCCCGAAGCCCCTGTCGGTAAAGTACAAACGGACGAAGTTAATTACCCATTACACATCTTGAACTTAACTTCACGCATGTGTGCAATAGTTAGGAGATCAGTACGCAAACGTCAAGCAGCTAAGTTACACCGTGCTGCAAAGGCGGATACACATAAAACTGGTAAAGAATTTGAAGTAGGAACTAAGGTTTACGTACGAAATCACCCTAAAAGTGACAAACCACGCTATTTTATGAAGAAAATGGCACCAATTTACATCAGAAATTACGAGATTGTTAAAAAGTTTAGTCCTGTAGCTTATCAGCCCAAAGATCTTAATACGGGTATTATTTCTCGTTATGTGTATCACATAGATAATTTACGTGAACAGATTGAAGGTGAACGTTACCCAGTTAGTGAAGCAGATTCCGAAGAATTTTAAACTTAAAACTAAAAGTAGTTACTGTGTTTCTTCGGGGTCTTCTTTCGGCCAGCAGTAGCTAGATCTAAAATAATTTCGCATGCGGATCGTGAAATTGCTTGTAAACTGAAAGAAAAACATGTTGTATACAGATAACCAAGGTTCACTAGCGAAATTTCATTCGCCAAGTCAATTGAGGCAGCTTGGAAATTTTCCAGGATAAGCAGATGAGGTTCGGCAGCTGCCATCTTAGAACTTTACAGAATGAAAGTGATTCACGTGCAATTCTCACGCTTCCCCTTAGTGACCGTTCCCTAGCTTCTTGAATCTGTTATTTTAATTGATGAATCAATAAACTGATGATGTTAATTGTTAAGATAACAATACTTGAATCGAATAATTAAAAGCTAATTTCGGGTTGAACTTAACTGATTGTTACCGCGTTAGTCACATGTGACACGCGTTGTTACCGATATTTGACAATCTATTTTGACGATTAAGATTTTCAAGTAAAAATCTTTCTTAGCTAATGATAATAGTAACCGATGGTTAATGGTTACAATTTTTCAAGTGAATTTTCGTGCTTCATGCACTTAGTTTTTTTTCCTTGACTGTTTTTGCACTAATTGATTGTGATTGTATTTTAAATTTTGAAAAATCGTTCTTGCTTCTGCATAATTTTCGTGAAAATGTTCAAGTAATTAAGTTTGCATAGCGGGTTTTTACGGGAATAATGTCTGAATTTTGACGCTCAAAGATTTCCCAGACCTTACAGAAAACGTTACTAATGTGCATAGGTAATGTCACCCTGCTGGAACAGTCAAACGATTGAATTATTAGCAGATAAAAAGCTTAAACGTCCCCATAGCATCCTTAATTTTAACTTGTTTTAATGCACGCCTTCTTGGTATTATTTTTGAATAATTTCTGAGAAGTTTGATTATTGTGTATATAAAATAGCTTAGGTTAATAAATAATTTTCACTTACCTTGACGAAGCGAGGGCGTTTCTTTTCGAGGGCGGGACCTCTGCAACGACGGTTTCCACAGCTTCCTCGTACTCTTTAAGCTAGGACCTTAGTGGGCCTCTTTACCTTGATGCTATGGCTCCATATTATCTATTCTGTACACTCTGTACTCTGATGGCTCTGGCCTTGCCTGCCCCTAGGGGTAGCTGCTAGCAGAGATGGATCATGGTATACCAGGATATAGTACAGGAAGTACCTTGCACCACCAGTGGCAGGTACTGGCTGCAGCTCTAGGTACTTAAGGCCTTGCAGCCCCTTGCAGACTCACTCTGGGAGCTAGTCCCTAACCAGCTAAGAACTCTTCCTGAAGTGTGCCACTCTGCTAGTAGCCCTGATCAGAGCATCCTTGAACCATTGGACAACATCTCCTGAGGACAGACCGCGTGGCCCTGGAATAAACCCTGAATTACCATCCTTCTGGCGTTCTTCCTTGTACCGGGCATAGCGGGGTTGCAGTAGCCATTATTGATTCCAAACACGTCTTAATAATAATAATATGATTGCAAAAAAGGAGAAAAAACTGCTAAGTGACTGAAGATTGTAATGACGAAATTCTATCCGCTATGCAGTTTTTTTACGACAGAAATTTAATCAGATCATTTACATCTTTACTGACGATAGTGTAGTCGAAAAACTTAAAGGTCAACGACACAAGCAGCTAAAGTCATATTTTAAATTGTAGGCTTCAATCTGAGAAACTGCATATTATTTTGTATAGTCCATAAGTGCTCATGTAAATTTTCAAGTTTATTGTGATCAAAGTCGATAAACATGTCGTTTTGCTCCAATGTGGCAAATAACTATAGAATTCCAGTTTGTAAGTAAGAAAAAAACTATTCACAATGCCTAACAAGTTCTGCAACGGATTCAGTACAGATCCAAATAATTCAATTCCCTTATTACATGGGACCAAACACAAATTCTCTCACGACTCCAGTTTTGTTGCTATACTCGACAAACTTTATTGACTAAATATATATATCTTCGAGGTCCCAACAGCTTTGTATAGATTGGTAGCAGTCTCTTTGATAAATATTGTGATTTGGTCATTTGATGGTAACGAGTAAGCTACATGAAAATATGTATAAACATGTGCAGTTAGTGTCTATGACATCGCTGTAAGAATCTGCCCTCAGACAACACCCTGGAAACGACAGATTGATTCGTTCCTTCTATTCCGACCCTTTAATCAATTCAGACGTAGCTATGCTGGAATTTTAGCCATTGGCTAGTGGTCATCGTGGCTGAGTTGTGAGAGAGCTCAGCCTGGTTGCTGGAGGTTTGCGGATCTGGTCGAACCCCTGGAAAGGGGACCTTGGCAAAGTCCCCGCCAGGACTGCTGGCCAGGGTAGCGTGAGAGGCTACCATGCTCCTTCAGCAGCTATGGGAATTATTCTGGCAAATTCTGGACAATCTTTCGGCCCCTACGATGATCGGAGGTTTCCCGGATCGAATCCCCGGGTGGGCACCTCCCTTTACCAGGTATTTCTTCTTCTCTGAAAGTCTGGTAATGTTCAAAATTGAGCCGGTTCAGCCATACAAGCATTGCTTCGGCTGACTTAAGGCTCAATATTATACATTTGAGTCAGAATGTGACTATGGGTGCAATAGACTCGTTAAAGCACTCAACAGCATCGACGGGAGTATGTAGCCTATTAACGATGGTTAGCAAGTCAGTCCACTCTGTAAATCTGTTATTTGTAAATTTTCAAAGTATCGTGTTACAGTTAGCAAGATTAGTGATGTACAGCCTTCAAATTAGCGCCTGTTACAATTTGACTCAGTTTAATGATGATTACAGTAATCGATGTTTTTCAAAATATGCTTGGGTGAATCCTGGTAAAATTCGTTCATTGCTCTTTCAGCTTTGATGCTGCACCTTCTTAGCTATTTTAGATTGTAGGGTTACTTATATTTAGCGTGGTAAACTGGGCAAACGAAGAAAATGGAACCTTTGCTTTAAATCATAATGCTTTAAGCTTTCTCATTTTTGGCAGGTCACAATCCGTGGTTTGACGGTAGGATGGATTTACTGACACCGACTATAGAGGTTGGCAAGGCGGCCAACTGACTATGATTAAAGGTATTGGACTACGACTCTGCTGTGTAGCTTGAAGTACTGACAGCGTGAAACAATGTATTTTATAGCTCGTTGTAGGTCTTCTCATTACCCGTGCAATTATCGGTATGACTAACCTTCCATGAGGCAATGGAGGAATGTAAGACAGCCAACTGTACACGCTCAACCGATTAAACCTCATTCCTGAAGACGGAGGATTGCTAGCTTTGACTACTGTAGATTAAACGTTTGTGTAGTGGCGTGAAATGGTTAAAAATTAAGTCTCCTCAACTCTGGATGGTACAGGTCGAGAAGGTAAATGTAGTTAAACGGGTGTTGGAATCTCACAGTCGTCTGGCAGTCTCTCCCATCCATACCCCACATCTTCACTCTCGGTAAATTTGCCCCACAACCAATCCATGAAGCGTAAGTCGTCAAAGTGAGAAAGCTCAAAGCAATGTAATTTAAAGCAAAACTTCTATTTTCTTTTTGCGTTCGATTTTCCATGATCGAGATCAAGCTCTACATCAGCCGCCGCTTCTGGGACAATACGCCCGTACCACAGCTTCCCACATAAGTAGTGCTCAAGCAATTACTTGGGCAAGTAGTACTTGAACTGTAAGTAATGACTTGAGTAATGGTCGTACCACTGCTATCAAACTTGAGCATTAGTTGGTCAAGTAACGCTCCTAAGTAGTGCTTGTGGTTTATTGAGTAACCACACCTGGAAACGGTGGCTGTGAGCCTCCGTAGATCAGCTGCCTGCACGCTCCAACAAAATGCAACCACACTCGATTCTTATTTTTTCCCGGAGCTTAGACCCAGAAGGATCACCCGCTACACCTAAATAAAATACAAAATTATCAATTCATCATAGAATCATAAAATCATAAAAATCGTTAGCCGGACCGTAAGTGGTC
The DNA here is from genome assembly GCA_023313725.1 of Lithobius niger. Lineage (NCBI taxonomy): Eukaryota > Metazoa > Arthropoda > Chilopoda > Lithobiomorpha > Lithobiidae > Lithobius > Lithobius niger. The sequence goes on from JAHWFP010231274.1 coordinate 57,041, forward strand.
GTCGACACCAACAACATTCAGGAGGGTCAACCCCCCGCAAAAGGAAACAATGAGTAAGTCGGATGTGACCAATGCGTAGACGAGCCAACACCACCTCCTCACGGCGACTGCAGCGACACGCCAAGTGCCATCCCTCGACAGTGCCTTTAATAGCTTGTAATTTATTACCGTCCCGTCTGTCCCACAAGGTCTGCCAAAAACCATGTAACCTCAGATGCACAGTTGGAAAGGCGTCCGAAGGAACAAGGTTGAGATCCTTCCGAGAGGGCCAGAAAGTGCCCCTTTCGCTGCAGAATCAGTTTGCTCATTTTCATCTATCCCAACATGGCCTGGGATCCAGCAGAAAAGCACGGTTTTCCGCTAGCCAGGCTAGCGGTAAAGCAAAGCTTGGACACGTTGTGTGAAGGGGTTCCGAGGATTGTAATTTGCCAAGGACTCCAGGGCACTCATGGAATCGCTAAAGATAATGAATTGGTGCCCTGAAGGTCAAGGATCCATTCCACCGCCAAACCGAGAGCAAAAAGCTCTGCAGAAAACACAGAATAGCCTGATGGAAGGCGATTAGCAACCGTCACTCCCTTACGCACACAAGCAGATTCCACGCCAACGTCTGACTTCGACCCATCGGTAAACAGCCGCTGATAACCGACGTACACAGAGAACACAGCCGCCGGAACTCCTGCAAGTACCTTGCTGGGAGAATGGAACCCTTCGGGAGGGACGCCAGAGCGAAAATAAAAATGCCACTTGGGACAATCCAAGGGGCCACTGGCATCCCCCCAAGATTGAGTGGAAAGGAAAGGAAGGTGTTGTGGGGAATAGTTTTGAACTTCAAACTCAATATCTACGCATCTCATCCCCGAGAGCATTCTATAGCCTAATCTGGTTTCATGTTCCATTCTGAATCCTCCTCAGTCAGAACTGCCGGAAAATAACTGTCGTATGTAGGTATGCGTAATCAAACTTTAGTCTGTTGATGTTTTCAAAAAGATATCAGTGAAAATAAACGGCTCCTCCGGCAGTTCAGGATGAAAAGTCCAGACACCAGATTCTCAAGTGTTACTGGCAAATAATGTTGTGATGGGCAAACGAAAATATTATTTTGAGCGTTAGAGCACGACCACTAGTATAATCGACTTGAAACTTGGTGGGAAGATTCATCTCGTTTTCCTGGGATTTCTAGCCTATCCCCAACCAGAGTAACCCCTTAGGTCAGCGCTATAGAAAATAACGTTGCATGGATCTCTGCCCCGAAGTTGGCTTCTCCTTGTACAATTGACAAAACAGAAAAAAAATTAAAAGTGCTGCAATCGCTGCAAAAATCAGCATGCATGCTGGGGTAAGTGGCACAAGTACTGCAACAATGTTTCAGCCATATATCTTTTCTATACGCAAAGTTTACTCCCTCCATCGGCAACAACGATTACTTAAGTCTACTCATGACAGGACTTGACCATTTACTCAGATCCAGTCATTACTTCGCTTTCAGGTAGGGGTTTTGAGACAGTAGTGGTAGGAGACGATAACTTAAGTCATTGCCTAAGCAAAGGAATTGAATTCACTGCTCAAGTAATAGATAGTGGTACCACACTACTACTTAAAAAGCAACTCCGACTTAAGTCTTTCCTTAAGTACTCCTAAAACACAGCTGTGGTATGGGCGTAACGTACATTGTTAACAACGCTCCTCCGCACTGGTGGCCTGCTTCTCGGTAACGGTTCCCCCTTGGAACTAGACGTCGACTTTCCACCTCCTTGGCCCGGCCAAGAAGCAGCATTCCTCCGATCCTCAGAGGAAAGCACTACGAACCCTCGCAATTTTGACACTCAGAATTACCCTCAGACGGAATTTCCCTCTGCCGAACCTAAAATGGATTTTGGTTCCTCTCTGTAACTGCCAAGACGTGCGTCGGTTCCAGTGTTTGTGCTCCGTGACACCGATCGCCTTATAAGACTAGGCCTACAAGCCGCTTCTCAAGCCGATGTCCTGAATACTGCAGCAAATGCACTGTGCGAACACTTGAACATTGATTCTCCGCCAGCAGATACCAAACAATTGGCTTTCCTCATCAATCAAGTTTTCCTCAAAGCATGCTTCGCAACGTATCATTCTATGAACTGGTTCACCAGGGCCTTGTTCAGCTCCATGATCCTTTTGCGAGAGATCGCTCTCAACACTTCTCCTAGCATTCATGATTCTACTCAATCCACCCTCCACAATCTACCAATCCATGAGACCAACACTTCGTTTCACAGACTCGTTCCCAAGCTCGCATCTCACCTTGATATCTCCCACAAGCCACGGCCCGTTCGATCCCGTTACGGGAAGTGGTTGCACTCCCCCAAGGATTCTCGAGTCGGACTCACGAAGGATGATCCCTCTGACTCAAAACACCCCGATCCCCATCCAGCCACTCTCCCCCAATCCACGTCACTGGTTTCTATCCTTTAATCAGCCTCAGGGACGTCGTCGATCCCCATCCAAAGCAGCAACTTCGGACAAACGCAGACGATACGCCTCACCCGGTCCACGATATCGTGGTCGCCCCAAATATTGACGTTCAGCCCTTCCCACAACCTGTGGGAGGTCACTTACGATTCTTTGCAGAAAATCAGGCATCAATAACCACCGATCTTACGGTTATTTCTATTATCAACCACGGCTTCCTACCCAAATCCGCCATTCTCCTCCGACCGGTCCGCCACCATTGGACATCTAATTGCCGTCATCCGCCAACTTTTCCTCAGAAATTTGGACTCTTCTCGACAAGCATGCCGTGCAGATCATTCCCGCCCCGATCTTCCCAGGATTCTACAACAACATTTTCCTTTGTCCCAAGAAAATGGGTGGTTCCCGTTTGATCTTCGACCTCAAACCTCTGAACCTGTACATCGACAATGTGCACTTTCAAATGGAGACATCAGAATCAATCCGTGCGTCACTATGGCCCAACGACTGGTCAATATCCCTCAAATTCGCTGACGCTTACCTATACGTTCCTCTGCATCGATCCGTCTGGCGTCTGTTTCGGTTCCTTCACAACGGCGCTGTATACGAGTTCCGTTGTCTACCGTTCGGTTTGAATGCGGCCCCGAGGATCTTCACACTCGTTCTCCATCGCTCATCTCCTCGCTCATCTCCATCAACACGGCATTCGAATCCATACCTTTCTCGACGACTGGTTGCTCCCAACTTAGGATCGTACCGTCCTTCTCCGCGATCTCCACGTCATCACATCTCTTTTACGATCCCTAGGATGGGAAATAAACATGACGATATCACGCCTTCTCCCCAGCAGAACATTCACGTTTTTAGGCGTCTTCTTCGCTCTCCTCCGAGGATCGGTCCTGCCGTCCGCAGACCGCATTAACAGTTTTCTACACAACGCCTGCGACTTTCTTCATCACACCCGTTACACACTCCTCAACCTCGACTCCATCATAGGTTCCATTGATCCATTCGACGACCTACTTCCCTATGGCCGGTGGATGGCACGGCCACTTCAGTACTTCTGTATCTCGGAATGGGGAACCCAACAATAGGACTTATGCTCCCTCCTCGATCCCTCAGTCCTCACTTCCCATGCTCAACTCTCTACTGGTGGATGAACATCAACAACCTTGCAGTTTTGGCATCCTTACACTAACCGGTCCCGGATCTCCACCTCTTCACCGATGCCTCCAACCATGGATGGGGCTCACACATAGACAATCTTACAGTCTCCGGGACATGGGTTTCAGCTGATTCCGAGCACATCAATATGTTGGAACTGCGAGCTGTTCTCCGCGGTCTCCTTCACTTCCAAACATAGTTTCAACAAAATCGGTCCAAGTTCATATCGACAACACCACTGCCTTCGCCGAGTGGGTGGGACACGTTCCCAATACTTCCATGAACTGACATCAGAGATTTTTCATCTCTGCATATCCCTTCGGGTTCGATTACTTCCTTTGCACATACCAGGGAACCGCATTATCATGGTCAATGCCCTATCTCGTCGAGCAACACCCACAGGGGAATGAAGTCTTTATTCGTCGATCTGCGAGACTCTTTTAGCTCTCTGGGAACGGCCAACTCTGGACTTGTTTGCCACGAGGTGGAATGCCAGAATTCCCCTCTTCGTCAGCCCGATACCCGTTCCTCGGGCATGGCAGCCGATGCTCTTACACTGGACTGGGATTATCTGTTCGCCTACCTCTTCCCGCCACTTAAGGTCCTACCGGTGGTCCTATGGAAAATCAGCAACTCTTCTGGCAAATTTCTTCTGGTTGCTCCAGATTGGGCAGCTGCAGCCTTGTTCCTGATGCTTCTCGATCTCCTCGTCGATTGCCGTCGATCCCTGGCCCTGAGCCGGGACCAACTAACCAAACACAACGGGAGATTTCGACATCAATGACCACAGTCCCTACGACTTCATGGGTGGCTACTATCGTCCGACTTCTCGAAGAGATGGGAGGTTCTTCGATCCAGGCCAACTACATCACCTCCCATGCAGTCCGATCCTCTACATCCAAGATCTACAACAGCCATTGGCAACGATGGTTTCATTGGTGTTCTACACAACAAATTAATCTTATAGGTCCCTCTGTCCAACAATTCCTCCGATTCCTAGACTTTCTCTTTGACGATGGCCTCCGAGGATCCACTATTTTGGGATATCGATCCGCCCTCAATGCGGTTTTCAAGGCAGCAGGCTGTTTTAATCTCATCGATGACTTCCAAATCACTTCTATGATCCGATCCTTCCTCATCCATTCTCATCATCCAAGAACTCGTAAGACCTTTCCCGATTGGGACCTCTCGATCGACCTCAACACTCACTTACAGGCTCCTTACGAACCCCTATCTGCCTGCTCCCTGAGTCACCTTACCCAGGAAAACAGTGTTCCTCATTGCCATGGCAGCCTGTCTTCGATGCAGTGAACTCCAAGCCTTGTCAGCCACTTCCTCCGATAGCTTCTTCTTAGACAGCTACTCTGGTGCTTCCCTCACTCCTCGAGTCTCTTTCCGGGCCAAGACTCAGAAGCTATCCGAGCAATCCAAGCCTTTTATCATTCCTGGAATTTCCAACATTTTGGGTAATGACCAGGAATGAGCCTTATGTCCTGTTAGGTTGCTGCGCTTCTACCTCAAGGCATTCAAACCGATCCGTCGAGAGCGTACTCAGCTTTTCATCCCGTTCACTGCTAGGACTGGGGAAACATCTTCAAGAATGATAGCTACTTGGATCAAAACTGTCATCGTCCAAGCTCACGATGTTCTTAACATCAGCTGCATGGATAAAGGTATCCGAGTCTCTGCACATAAACTTCGGACCATCTCTATATCCTGGGCTCTTCACAGCAATATTACAGACTCCGAAATCATGAAAGCCGCTTCCTGGCGACACCCGTCCGTCTTTTCTTCGCATTACCTGTGTGACATGTCGTACCACGCTGACGGACTCTACCGTGTGGGGCCCTTCATTGCCGCCCGGCATATGGTTTGACCCCCCTGCAGACTTATGTCAAATCAATTCGTGGGGATCTCGCCACTACCCTAGGGGACCCAGTCATGATGGCGGCCGCCACCTTTGACAAGGTCTGTGGAATACTGAAATATGGTAATGGATATTTTCATAGCAACTTGAAACCCTAAAATACGAGTTAATTTGGTCAATTTTGGTTTCACCATTGCTTTAATGAAAACATACATTACCTTCTTCCCACCCTCCTCCCCTCTTGTCGCCATCGGGCCACAGTGAAGTAGAAAAGATGAGACGGATTGTTCCGCTCAGGCTTTTATATGATGGAGGCTGCGCAGATACCGGCCCGGAAGGAAATCTTCGATTGTTCTCTAATTAAAACAGCATTGAGAAGGAGAATGCTAAAATAAGGTAATGTATATTTTCATTAAACAATAGAAACCAAAATTAACCTGATTAACTGGTATTTTGGAGTTTTAATTGTATTTCTCTGTTGAAGCCTAAAATAAAAAAAAATAACTTTATCTCCTTGCTCTTCAGCTCCTGAACACAAACTACAGTTTCAAATGAGGGATATTCAAGATTCAAACGTTTTACTAACCTTATCATTAAACAGACATTATTATCTACATCATTAAGGACGTACTGGCGGACTCGCTCGCTTCACTCACTCATTCCGTGTCGTCTCGATGCGCTCGAGGAGATTTCTTGCTGCAACACTTATGATAAAGACAGACCTTCGACATAAAAAACGATCAAGCAAATTATAAGAGTGTAGTATGCGATATCGGTTATCTCGAGAGAAGGTTAATATTATTTTTTTACGTCCAAGGAGTCAAGCAAAAAGTTAAGATCAAGTAATTTATCAGAAAAGCACTGTTTCTGATGACAAACGCTGATTTTCGTTCGCTTCGCTCACTCAATTAGCCCAGACATTTCCTCAGAAACGTGCGTGAATCGACGTAACCACCAAGAACCACACATCACTTGTAATTTGTGTTGGTATACACTTTATACGGGTTTTCTTGTTTTACTTATTTTAAGAACATTGTTCTTTACGTTCTGCTTAGTACAGATTTTCACATGGGCGTCTTATCACTTCACTTTCTGATGATAGTTCACTTGAAGAAACCTCTGCAAAACGTCACATGTAATCGCCTACGATATTCCTACGATGAGCAAAGAGAGGCACACATTGAAAAGGTTTAGTCTATGTGGAAATCGCTCGCTTTGCTCTTTCAATCCAAGCGCCTCCGTGCTTCAGAAACACGAATGTTTGACACCCTTTTAAAACCAAATCTATTGTTTTGATTTTTCCATGCATCAATTCTTCAATTCATTGGTTAATACAAAAACCTTACTTTAAGATGTATATGTGGTGTGTTGCAAAATACGTCGTCCGCGCATCCTTTTCCAGATAATCTCTCTTTGCTAGAGGAGGTTTTAAAATGTAAGCGACCAAACACAAATTCTCTCACAACTCCAGTTTTACTGTTAGAGAGGTTTTTAATATAGGTGGTTTCTTGGAACCTCCAGCGAGTTGAGACTGGGTCAGAGTTGCTGAAGTGCAAACGGTTCAGCTATTCCGTATGCGAGCCTTTTATGTATGCAGGTCGTAACGTCATGAATTTTACTAACCTTATCATTAAACTAACATTATTATTTATCATATCAAAAACCAAATAACTAAATAATATTTAATATTTAGTTCTTAAGAGCCTTGGGCTTTCCCATCTTTAATCAAAAACCAAAACTGGTAAAAGAGGCCGCCAAGTTCCGAATGGTTCCGCCCTTCAAAGGAGTGATATCAACTCACCAAAACATTCGCCAAGTTAATCGCACCGCTTAATATTCAAAGGTTAAATGAAAACTAGAACATTGCTACATTCGGTAGCAATGTTCAAGTTTTCATTTAACGTCGACAGTATTATCCGGTGCGATTAAGTTGGCGAATGTTTTGGTGTGTTGATATCACTCCTTTGAAGGGGCGAAAAATTCGAAGCTTGGCGGCCCCTTTTACAGTTTTGATTTTTGATATGATATCACTCCTTTTTGTAATTGTGTTTTTACTCAACTCCACTACCGTGCAGATTTGTAATAAAGTGCCACGTCAACAAGGATTTGGTTTTCAACACTTTGCTACTACCTTTTGCCTATAGACCGAACCATTCTCAACTTAGTCACCTCTTTATAGGTTTTTGGTTTGGTCTTAATTTTGTTGTAATTTTTTTTATTTAGTTAGCTTTGGTGTGTTGATGTTACTCCTTTGAAGGGCCGAACCACTCTCAACTTGGTGGTCTCTTTACCAGTTTTGGCGTTTGTTTATTTTGCTTTGTTTTTACAGTAGGCTTATTTTTCGTGAATTGGACGTGAATACAATTTCTTTGACAGCGTTGTTTAGATTTATCGTGATACACTAGTGTGTGTCTAGGTACTCACGTCAGTATACACTTGATCTTGGTTTCCCTGCTTTTGCCGTGTTTTCGGACTCAGCGGCTGGGATTGCGTTCTTGAGTCGAACGTTACGCGTAGATACGCGTAGAGCATCTTATTACTATTGAGATGGGCAGGAAGTTGTGGGCAGCCCTGCGAAGGGGAGTGGAGGTCTCCATCCAGTGGGTGCCTGGTCATTCTGCTGAGTTTGGCAACGAGGTTGCGGACGGATTGGCAAAGGAGGGTTGCAATGGTGGTGTGAATGTTGTGTGTTGCCCTGTTGTGCCACGGGACTTGCGACCGTGCTTCGCTCTCTGTAACAGCAGGGATGGCAGGTCGCTTGGGATGGTGGGTGCACTGGTCGACACCTTTTTGAGGTGGATCCGCTCGTGTCGTCACCTCTTTTTCTGGAGAAGATTTCGTGGAAGGATGCACAGCTTTTCACCAGGTTACGCACGGGCCATATTCTACTGCGGTCACACATGTTCCGGCTGGGGTGGTGTGATGATCCAATTTGTGCTTGTGGGTCAGGGGAGGAGACTGTGTCTCACTTTCTCTTTTCCTGCCCGTTGTGGGCCACGTTTCGGACGCATGCCGTTTTCGGCCCTAGATGGTCGCTCGGTAAAGCTCTTGGGTTGGTTGCTCATGGGAAAGGGTTTCGGGATGCGGTAAGGGGTGTAGTTGTTTTTTGCGACCGAACTGGACGTTTTGGCGGCGGGGGAGGCTAGTGTTGCTTGTTGCACCGTGTGGTGGGTGTGGTGTTGTGGTGTGGTGGGCTTTGGCGTGTGTGTGTGTGTGTGTGTGTGTGTGTGTGTGTGTGTGTGTGTGTGTGTGTGTGTGTGTGCGTTAGTGGCAGAGAGGGCAGCATTGTTGTTAGGGGTTAAGTTAATTTGTAAGGTAGAATAGAGCGTGAGGGGTCATGCCCGTGTAAGCTCTGGTATAAATAAATCAAATCAAATCAGTATACACGTTGTTATTGACCGAACTTCGGCCGTCCACTAAGAGACGATGCCGACAATAATAACAATGGTTATAACAATATTTTCGTACTTACGCACCCTTTCACGCCATCCTCGTTACGCCCCAGGCTTCAAACCATAAAAAGGTACGCAGTTCGTATTGTACTGCACCCATTCATGCCAATTTCATAGCTGGAAGCTGTCCCGTTATCTTGGTATCGATGAATAATCTACCCCTATGGGATTTAACATTGGGATGAGCGGACTAGCTAGCTAGCTAGTAACTAGTAACACATTTTCAACGTTATTGAGGGTCAGATTTTGCATTGAAAGCAGCTTAGCTGGCATTCATACATGAGTTAATATTTGTCAGGTGGGTCATTGCTCTCGATTTCAACACAATTTAAGCTTTTGTACCGCATTATTATTTTTCCCCAAGTACGTGTAATGTACCCAACTATCTTCAAGATATAAGACACTGACGCTATGGCGTCGTACTACAATGGTTTACAACCTCGACAATTGAATTGATGTGATGTTTGTTGTGATGTTTGTTGCCTAACTTGGCGCGACACACTGGCGTGTGTCTAGATTTTAAAATGTAAGCGACAAACACAAATTCTCTCACAACTCCAGTTATACTGTGAGTAGAAAAACATCATCAGCTAAGTTGGTAAGTGTTTTCAACAACATGGAAGTGTGAAAAGAAAGCAAATGTCAACTAGTGTCATGGGTAGTAATTATGTTGTAAGGGGAAGAAAAGTGATAGGGTAAAATCTAAAATAACGAGGGAAACATCAAATATTACAACCGTCTTAGATTAAATGTATATTAGGTCGAGTCAACTACGACTACGCGATCAGTCCACCTTATTTTGAACAATAGTGAAATTGAGTTTGAGTTCTTTACCAAGCTGACTCAGGTTTCCACTGCATTTGACTGCTGTGGGAGTCTTGCCTGACGTCTCCTATTATCTTACCTCTAAGTGATGCTCACTTCCACTCACGTAACTATCTATAGACTGTATATTAACCTCAAAACAAGACAGTAGTGTTTTCCCTTCTAATCATTCTCTATTGAAAAATGGGAAATACTTTCATTCCTGTATATTTACCTCAAAACATGCCATGACTAGGAGCTTAGGTACAGATGAGCTTTATGATTTAAAAAAAGGGAATCGTATCAATCAGTCAATATACGTATAGTAAGATAGGGACAAGAAGCTAACTTACAGAGGAGCTTTCAACCAGTCGAACTTGTCCCACCCTACCAACGTTTCAAGGCATCTCAAATGGCTTT
>JAHWFP010231282.1:0-14998 GCA_023313725.1 Lithobius niger
AAATTTGGAGGTCAAGGTGACAAGATGGGTTTAGAGCAAGCCATCCCACTTGTAGCCAACACGAGCAGGAAATTTTTATGAGGGCACGGGGCGATTCTCGCAACAGGTGATGCAAGACGGTCAACAGGTGGACAACACAGCACCCCCACCTACAGTTTCGTCACAGCCCCAGGGAACGGGAAGCGGTATGGTGCAAGAGAGGTTGCCCAACTTGGCTCAACAACAAGCCTCAGCAACTGGATACCCACCTCAACCCCCGCCCCCACCGCTTCACAACTTAACTACAATGCAAGCACCGCATGCAAACACGTTTAAATTACCAAGGCAAGCAACACCAAAATATAGCTGCAGTTCTGATCAAAAGACAGCACAAAAATTTTTGACGGCACTTTTGAAATATAAAAAAGCTTTTGGTATTTCGGACCAATATTTAGTGGAGACAGTTTTGCCTTTAGCTTTAATAGAAGATGCAGAAATTTGGTACAATTTTCAACCAACTTTTCAGTCATGGGAAGAGTTTCAAGACGCCTTTAAGAAAGAGTATGAACCACCACTATATCTGGAAGAGCTAAGAGAGGAACTTGAGAATCGGTACATGCACAGGGAAGAGACGATCTCACATTTTATTTCTTCAATAAACGGTTATCTGGAGAGATTAGAACCTACAGCAACCGAAAGCGCAAAAATAGCTAGGATTATGAGTCTCATTCACCCTGAATATCGTTTGTTTCTGCAAGGCAAGCATTTTGAAACGTTACGAGATTTGGCTAATGAGGGAAATAAAGTCAGACAACTAATAATGAAACAAAGAAGTTATCAGGACCCCCCCCCCCTGCACCGGAAGTAAGTTTAGAACCTTCTTTGGCTTGGAGGAGGCCAGTAAAGAACAACAACAAGAATAATCATGAGTTTCGTTTAACAGAGGCGGATTGCCGAGCTACCTCCTATTTGGGAACACCAGAGTGCACTGTGAAGGGCTTGGATCCTGTTGGCTATGCCAAAGGCAGATACAAAGGTAACCAGCAAAGGGCAACGCGCGCCACAAACGAAGCTGCGGCAACGCAAGTTCAGAAACAAACATGTAACAACTTACAAGATGAGGGATCGCCTAGATCTAACAGAAGGAAAAACGAAGCGGACAGTCACTGTTTCATTTGTGGAGAATTGGGACACTTCCGAATTCATTGCAAGCAATTCGTTCCAAAAAACGAAGATATGGCAATTTAGATAGGCATCAGAGAAGAATTGCCACAATAAACAATAGGGACTGGCGCAATAAGCAGGATTGTATGCAGGAGCGGTGAAGTACGTACAAGCTCATCAAGTAAAAAGACTGGGTGACGACTTGGACAGAGAAACAAGGTAAGGGAAAATACCATTGTTATCACTAAATATACATGGCAAGTCTTTCACAGCTTTAGCCGACAGTGGAAGCACGAGCTCGATCATTAACCGTGAGGTAGTCGATTTTTTGGTATCAAAGGGACATACCCTCCACCTTGATTCAAAGATCGTGTTTATCCTTGCGACGGGCCGAACATTCGGGTCCGGTTTTATGAGATGTAAGATAAGTTGGGGAAAAGGATTCTCTTTAATTCATACCTTTCTGGTTCTTGATGATTGTGTGGATAGCATAATTCTCGGACGAGATTTTCTACACAAAATGGGGATGCAGATGGACATTAGAGCAGCAGGATGGCGAATGGGCACCAACCCTACCCTCACACCATTCCTAGATGATGGTTTAAGATTTACACCACCGCATAATAAACAGATTGAACTGGAAGAGGCACAAGCGATAGCGGACTGGAATGTGATAGAATCTAAAATTCAGAAGGCTCATTGCACGGAGAAACAGAAGAAGCAATTAAGGAAGTGTTTAAAGGGGTTTCCAAAAGTCTTAACTTCAAAATTAGGGCGGACACACCTATATGAACACAAGATTGAACTAAAACCAGATGCACAGCCGGTCAGAATGCCGTTCCGACCAGTAAACCATGCAACAAGAGAAATAATCGACAAACAAATTCACGAATGGCTAGCGGACGACGTCATCCAGAGGGGCTTCTCTGAGTGGTGCACAGTACCGGTGCTTGCTCCCAAGAAAGAAGATCCTTATGCAAAGCGTGTCTGTCTAGATTTTCGCCCCTTGAACGCACGTTCACGTTTTGATTGTTACACGACCAACAATGCGGAGCAGATATTTGGCATGCTGGGCAAGGCTAAATATTTCACAGTCATAGATCTGAAGGCGGGTATCTTCAGATTCCTTTGGAGGAGAGTTCCAAGAAATACTGCTCTTTCAGATGCCACAGAGGAAGTTACACGTTCAAACGCATGGCTTTTGGATTAAGTGGTGCACCGGCCAGCTTCGCCAGATTGATGGATCAAGTTTTGGATTCGGCTCTGTTCGATTATTGTATGATTTTTTTCTGATGATGCAATCGTGTATTCAGACTCATTCGAAGAACATTTGAAACATTTAGCTGATGTTTTGAAGAGATTAGAAGACGCTGGACTTACTGTCTCAATAAAAAAGACACAATTTTGTGCCAAAGAAGTTAAATACTTAGGCCATATAGTCCGGGCAGGGTCGGTCAGTCCGGACCCAGACAAAGTGGACATTATCAAGACTTACCCAGAACCAACGAATGTACAGCAGTTGAAAAGGATGTTAGGCCTGTTTGGATTTTTCCGCAGTTTTTTGGAGTCCTATCACGATCTTACTGCAGAGATGTGCTTATTATTAAAGAAGGGTGAAAAATGGAATTGGACCACTACATGCTCGGAATCGATGCAAAGTTTGAAGGACAAATTGATAGGAGCCACTCTCAAGCTACCTGATCTATCACAACCCTTCCAAATACATTGCGATTCGTCCTTGACAGGCGTGGCGGCCATTTTACTTCAACATAAAGATGGAGTGGGACTACAACCGGTGGCATTTGCGGGAATTAAGCTAACAAATCCTGAAAAAAATTATGGGATAAGTGAAGTTGAAATGCATGTACAATACAAGATTCACCATTTTGACGGACCATTCTGCGTTATCATTCCTAAAATCGGTCAAGCAACCCACTGGAAGGCTAGCCAGATGGATTCTGGAGCTCCAGGGACTGAATTTTTCTATTCAATACAAGAAGGGCAGTCTACATGAAGCACCCGACGCTTTGTCTGGGATCTATGAGGAGGAATCGGATCAACAGGAACCAGGAGTTTATGAAAACTTCAGATTGGAGGAAGAAAGTGTCTCAGTCAATCCTCTAAACTTTCCAACAGTGGAAGAGTTTAGGCAAGCCCAGCTTTGCGATAAAAAGATCCAAAGTATGGTCACCAGAGTTAGTGACAGGGAAACTGGAGGTCAGCCTCTAGTAGAAAATGTGAGCACTGTTACGCCCTGCAGGGGTAAGCTTTGCATGCATGCAGGATTACTGGTAAAGACATATCCACCAAAGAATGTAAGAGACGTGGCAGCTGGCTTCAATATTTACAAGATTGTCGTCCCACAAGCTCTCAAGTCTAAATGCATACAAGCGGCGCACGATTCACTTCTAATGGGACATGGTGGTGTTCAAAACACGCTCCTACGTCTGCAAGAGACGGTGACAGACAGTCAAGACATGTGACAGCTGTCAGAAGATAATAATAAATAAATTTATTTGCGTATAAGCAAAAATGGGGTCCAATAGGGCAAGCCACTTACATGGTCCGAACTACTACACATTTTAGTTTATCATTACATACAATTTTCAATTAAAAAACACTTTACAGCTAAAAAAAAATAACATAAAATAACTTGAAAAGCTAAAATAATTTTAAAATAACATAAAAATATAGTTACAGACTGATACCATCATCGGACTGACTAATTTATGCTAAAATAACCTTCTTTGTAAAAATTTGTTAAGACATACCTTTTGTAAGCAATTTTTAAAACCTGCAATCGTGTTGGCCTCAACAACCGCCGTAGGTAGGAGATTCCAACAATTCACCACTCTGGTACTAAAGAAAAATTTCCTGGTATCAGTCATGAATATGTCAGCAACTAGTTTCCAGGAGTGTCCCCTCGTACGGTCTCCAGAACGGTGCTCAAAGAAAATAGTGTAATCGACCCCCAAGTGTCCACGGACCAACTGGTAGGTCAAATTTAAGTCTGCTCTCAATCGCCATAATTCCAGTTGTTCCAATTTCAAAATTCTAAGCCTATTCACGTATGGTATGTGAGAAAAACCTTTTAATGTTTTTGTAAATCTACGTTGGACTGATTCCAGGAGGTCTATATCTTTTATAAGGTGTGGGGACCAGACCGGGCTGGCATATTCAAGCATTGGGCGCACATACACCTTAAATGCCCAAACTAAAGATTTTGGGTCCCCAGAGCGAAAAAATGTTCGAATGACAGCGGCCCTTTGGCGTGCCGATTTTACAATCATATTACAATGATCACTAAAAGTAAGGTCCTTTGACACCCAAACGCCCAAATCTTTCACAATTTCCACACAAGGTAATGGGTCTACACTGTCAAGGTAATAATCGAAATGAAAATTTTGTTTTCCTAGATGTAGCACTTGGCATTTTTGGGGGGCCAATTTTAATTGCCAGTCCAAGGACCAGGATTGCAGATTGTAGAGTTCTTTTTGGAGTAAAAAGTGTGTGTCGTGGTCAACAACCCTACCAAACTGCTTTACATCATCTGCAAACTTCTGCAATGTAATATTATAATCTGATGATTTAAGATCATTTATAAACAGGATGAAGAGGAGTGGTCCCAAGACCGAACCCTGTGGTACACCACTCGAAACGCTTACTGCATCGGACATAATGCCGTTTAGCTTGACCCACTGGGGTCGACCAGTTAAAAAGTCTGACAGCCATTCCAGTAGTTTATTTTTAAAACCAAGATTTTGTAGCTTATGCAACAGTTTGCTATGGATTACAGACTCGAATGCTTTTGCATAATCCAAGTAAATAATATCCACTGGAATTTTGTGGTCAATTGCCGATGTCCATTCTTCCAAAACACATAAAAGTTGTATTACTGTAGATCTTCCAGGAATAAATCCGTATTGGTCATTTGCTAAAAGCTTGTGTTTTCCAATATGGTTTGTCATGGTTTCTTTGACTACCATTTCAACCACTTTACATAATACACATGTGAGCACGATTGGGCGATAATTTGCTGGGTTTGAAGTCTCACCCTTTTTATAAATTGGAGATATTTTACCAGTTTTCCACGCTTTAGGTAACTTACCCGTTTTGATAGAGAGTTCGGCAATCCACGATATTGGGACACAAACTTCATTTTTAATTTCTTTAAAGAAAAAAGCAGAAAAACCATCGGGACCTACTGCATGACTAGATTTCATTGAAGTGAGAAATTTTAGAATTTTTTCTGCAGTACTCGTCGGCATTTCACATTCTATACGGCAACTATTGTTGAAATTTAAGGGATGTATATTATTGTCTACAGTAAAATTTTTGGCAAATTCCGCATTTAAGATGTTCGTTTTTTTACATGTATCCTCAATGAGAATATTATTTATTTTAAATGGGGGAATGGACCTGTTGCATCCTTACTTACCTTTTATAAATTTGTAAAGTGAGGTAATGTTACCCTTTTTAATTAGGTCCCACTCCAATTTTATTTCATAATCGCGTGTCAATTTGGAGTATTTTTCCTTGCAAGTATAATAATTTGTTAAGTTCTCTTCATTACGTTCCTTCTGATACTTTTTCCAGAGTTTAAGCTTTGATCTAGCAAGTTTTCTTATATAGTGTGGAACATATATCTTATGCATAGCACGATGCTGTTTTATATTTTTTGCGTGTTTCCTGCTATTTGCCATACAAACACGCACAAGATAAACGAAATGTGTATACATCCCGTCAACATCATTATGTTGGAGTAACTCTGATGCCCATGGGATTTTATTTAGTTCCGATTTAAGAACTTCAAAGTTTAACTTTGGTTCATGTTTTTGTTTAACAACGTTAGGGTTTTGGATATTACATGTTATTTTAAAACCCACCATATTGTGGTCACTCATGCCTAAATGATCGAGTACTTCTACATCAAATACTGTTCGATTAGTCTCTGCTAGAATTAAATCAAGAATGTTTTTTCCCCTGGTTGGAGCCCCCACCAATTGTGTCAACCCTAGCTCCGATACATAATCGAGAAAATACTGACCATTCCTATGGGTCGCCGAGGGAACACTCCAGTCAACAAAGGACATGTTGAAGTCTCCAAGAACGATAAATTCAGCAACCTTCGTTGAGTAGTAGTTACCAATATCACTGCACATACCCCTGACCGCATCAACATCATATTTATCTGGCAAATAATCAAGCACAAAGCGAACTCCAGCTTTAAGTACATCAACACATAAGGACACGATATATGTTTTTTTACCACCATCAACAACCCACCTGCACGACTACCTCTGTCCCTACGAATAATTGAGCATGGCAATCCTCCCACACCCAGGTTATCTGTATGCTCGTTGGTTAGCCATGATTCGGTTACAAAAACTATATCAAAAGTTTCAGATGATAGTAGTATGATAAAAGATTGTAAATTTGCATATACGCTTCTAGCATTTATTAAAACGCACTTTAAAAACCCTGTCGAATCGATAGTTTTCAAGAGCTGGCTATTGCGGTTTGCATCTAATATCGTGGGTGCACCCTTTAAAAACCCCAGTTTCCCTGATAGGTAGGATTTACAATTGCATGCGAAATCTCGTTCGACAAAATCAGTTTCCCCGATCTTGTTAAGTGCACTCCATCGCGTGCAAAGTTACCTCTTCCATCAAGAAGCTGGTTCCACACAGAAACGAACCCAACATCAAGTGACGAACACATACGAAACAACTCACTGTTTGTACATATAAGTGTATCGTAATCCTTATGAGTATTTTGACTTCTTGTTTTTCGTGGTTTGGGTAACAGGCCACAACAGATGACCTTGGCACATGGTTTTAACTTCCGCACCATAAGGACAGCATTTTTTATATTTTGAACAATATCCCTCGGAGTATCCACTTCGACATTGTTACCACCTACACACAGTACCACAGTAAGATTTTCTGGTTCATTTTGTAGTAACATATTCAATTTGTCGGGTAATTGTTCAGCTCTAAGTCCCGGATAAGTCCACACAAGAGCGTCACCCAAATTTTTCCAAGATGAAAAACTTTTATGAAGAATATGGACGTTTCTCAGTTCCCTTGGCAACGAATTTCAGTTGATCTGGTCGGCGAACTTCCGAAGACAAAAAGTGGTTATAAGTGGATAGTATTGGATGAGCACTCACTTTACCCAGAACTCTTTAGACTACGAACTTGCAAAGCTTCGCAAGTGGCGAACGCATTGAGGTGGGTATTCTCTCACTAGGGAATAGCAGAACGTGTTTATTCAGATTTAGGAAAATCTTTCATTAGCAGCGTGGAACTGATGGCATCGTTTGGAGTGAAAGCAGACACGACCACCCCTTACCACCCTTGTTCGAACCGGGTCGAAAGGACGAACAAAGACATTAAGCACCTTTTAAGAGCCTTTGCAGGGAACCACAGCGATTGGTCGGAGAGGTTGGAGGGTATGGCATTTGCTATCAGATCGCAAGTAAGCTCAGCTACTGGCTACAGCCCTGCAGAATTGATAACGGGAAGAAACCTTTCCTATCCATGGAGCGCACAAGTAGAGAACATTAAAACAGAGAAGCACCCGGAAGCAGCTCAGCATAGGGCTCATGCACAACAGAAGGTGATAGCAGGCTTTAAAGACATGCACAAGAAAGCTGTAGAATCTATGGAGAAATCCAGAGGGAGGCAGAACAAATACTTTGACCAGAAGCGAGCACCATGCACCTTCAAAGTCGGAGATCTGGTGGTGAAACAAGTTCACAAATTAAGCAACAAGGCAGGTGTGGCTAGAAGTTTGATGCCAAGATATGAAGGCCCTTTTTATTTACATGAAAAGAAATCGGATTTAACCTTCATTTTGAAGCACAGAGACACGGGAAAATTGTATGGGCCGATCCATGTGTGCCAGTTAAAAAGATACTTTGAGCGGCGCCAGCAAGTTGAACCCGAAGAAAGCACACCTGAGGGATGCGAGCGTGAGAAACGCCGGCAGGAAACGCAGGCTACGGCGACAGCAGTACCTTCTACGGAGGCTGGTGGAACAGACGTTACTCAGCATCTAGGAAAAATGCCCGACACTGCAAATACTGTGATACAAATCCAACACCATGAAGACTCTGACACGGTCAAATGCAGCATGAATGAAATGGCACCACCAAATGTACAACGAAATGGCAAAACAGCAAAGTCAGCTAATGTGGAGCCATCTAACAACAGATACGGCCAGAGAGTTGATTGTACGTCGAGAATGATTCCAGGGCAAGAAAAATCATCCTCTGTCTCTCAACAATCGGCTGGCTCTGCCAACAGTAAAGTGGTGAAAGTTAAAATCAAAAATGATGTTGCGCCATCTAACAACAGATGCGGCCAGAGAGTTGATTGTACGGCGAGAATGAGTCCAGGGCAAGAAACATCATCCTCTCTCTCAACAATCGGCTGACTCTGGAAAAATCTTAGCTGACATCTACAATGACGAAACTACTGTTGACCACAGGATGCCAGAGGAGAAGAAACAACGTTACAATCTACGACCACGCATCTGGCGCAACTACAGAAACTGTCAAGCAAGTACAACTACGAAGTTATTACCACCTATTTTTAACAGAAGCTATACTGAAACTGATTTGGTGAAATTCCAGGAGATTAGGGAAAGGGTTAGGCCTCTCTCAGTCATTAGATCGGTAGGGAAAAATAATCAAATTTTTTCTGATGATGAACGAGATAAAATCCAGGATGGGTTAAGTATCTCTGTCAGAAGGGAAAGGAATATGACCATTTACGCGCCAGAAGAAGAGGGAAGCGGCGGAAGCTGAGGGGAAAGCAAAAGAACGCCAAAAGAAATTGGAAACCAAGTTGTTGAGAAGAAACCATACTGAGCAGTGGATGTCAGCACATGCCGACCTTTTTGCCTCAATGTGTTTGAAAGACTGTGAGGTGATGGGGGACGCACAGGCGGTGGACGATCAGCCTAAACCGGCCGCGGTGGCTCGTAGTGGCAAGCGTCAGAGGGACCCATCGGAAAAGGAATGCGTAGAGTTGTGGGCAAAGTCTGATGGTGAGTTTGCTTTGGCAAGGAAGATTTGCAGCAGCAAGTCAAACTCTTTTTGGAAAGAACAAATTCGAGTGCAAAAGGTGCAACCCCATATAAAGCGTGAGGAAGCAAGACCGCGATCAGCGGGTTTGCAGCAGTTCGTGGGTGGCAGTGCCAGGAAAAGTGTATCGGTGGTCAGCGCGTCAGAGGGTCACTCGGAGTGCAAGAGTGGTGGTGCGAAATCCATGATAGAAAGAAAACGATATAACTGTGGTCCCGATGCACCAGGATATGTAGACGATCCTATGGACAGTGACAATTTTATGGAAGACTTCCCAAAGATGTGGGAGGAGGCTGACCTGCATCCATGGTGCAATGACATTTTGTTCTTGGACATTGAGGAAGGGGTTGACAGGAATTTTTTACAATTCGATTGAACTGAAATAGGTTACACCAGGATAGAAAGTGAAAATGGGTATGAGTTGTGAGAGAGAGCCACACTATGTGCCATACAGGACCACTATGTGCTTCAAATACACATAACATCAAACACACATGGAAGGCCTGTCGATGCCGAGGCATCATTTTATTTTAATTTTTTTTTCCCTCTCTCCTCTCTCTCTGACCATACGACGTCAAAGGTATGACAAGTGGATGATGCTCACAGAAATTTTGGTGGGAGGTTATATGCAAAATTTCCAGTATGTATAGGCATTATAATTATTGGTTTATGGTAGGGTGTGTGCATGCGGATTGTAAGGAAATGGTTGCTGGAGGGAGATTTGGAAATTTTGGTAAATATTGTTGAAAACGAATTTGGTGGAGCTTTTTTTTTTATATATACTTGTGACTAAGAGAACTGCACAGAGATTGTGAAGGTAGAAATGGTGTAAAGTTAAGGGTGAATAAATACCCCCACCTTTTAAGAAAAAATGTTGTTAGTACGGGGGAGGAGTGATTGAACAAATGCACAGTATCTTGGAAAAATTGGGTTGGGAAAATTTGGAATAATTTGGAATTATTAAGTTGGTTATTTTTTAAATTAGGTTATTTTTTTTATGAATTTTGATCAGCTTTCGGCAAAATATATGACAAGGGAGGGGGGATGTAACTGGGTGAACCGGCTGGCCAAGCGAGCCCCTGTTCACCAGTTACTGTAGTCTGGAGGTCTTTAAGACATCCAGCCCTAGTACCTTGTTAGGCTAACTGAATGGGGCGTTTCCCCCACCGCTTGCACAACTATTGCACCACTTGGCATGATCCTGACGTCTGGGCATCCGCGAGGCTTTATAAGCGAGCGTGAATGCCAGTCGAGATCAGACCTGGTGGTGCTGTTGGCAAGCACACAGGTTAGGGTAAGGTCACCACATAACTGTGGGTGTACCTGCCGTTTAAGGAACTTGACGTTTGCACGGTATTAGAAGAGCGTAACACGGCTTCTGCCAAAAGTGTTCCTCGGCTAAGAACTGTCGCAGTCCAATCAGCCCTCCTCACGGAGAGCAGTAATTCTCTTTGGGGATCAAAACACTAACCAAGTGTCGTCATTGAACCTTATTTGACCCTAAGTGCAATTGTGATTGTTGGCCCCGCCACAACAACAACAACAAGAAGCAGAACAAGAAGTTGTCTATTTGGTCCCTCTCTGGATCTCGAATTTGGCTGGACCGAATTTCACAATTTTTGGACTATAGAGAGGCCTTGACTATAGGATTTCCCACCCTACCAGCAAAGCCCGATTACACAATAACGAACGTATTCATCCGCCACACACAATTAAAACAAATGAACATGTGCTTGTTAAGCTACAGCTGTGTAGGACTCTGCTGCTCTTTACGTTGGAGGGTTAGAGGATTTGCACTTTTTTTGTCCTAGGCCAAATTTCATAACTGCATCCCACCCTCCCCCCCCCCCCCAGTATCTATGTTATGAATATTAAAATACAAAAATATTATCATTACAGCTAGCGCCCATTATCTGAGACCGTTTTTTTTTGTCAATGAGGCACCTGCAGGGTTGTGATGAAGTGCATTGGTTGGAGGGGGGGGGGGAGGGGGAGCATGCACATCAAGTAAGGGTATAGGGGACTGGGGGAGTGCTGTGAGCTGACGGATTTTTAGGTGTTCGAAGGCCTTCCCGGGTTCAAACCATACGCTTTAAACATTTCTTAGGCTTTCTAAAAATGAAAGTATAAATAATGGACAGTAGAGGAAATTATTTTCGTAGTGGTTTGACTGAGACTGAAACAGTATGGAACTTTAATTTGGTATTCTAGCACCCCTGGACAAGTGTTGGGAGAACAACTGCCCCCCCCCAACCTCCTCCTCCCCCCACTCCACCCCTTCCGGTAGTTACGGTCACACAACATCGTTCTCGCTTAAATCGAAAAAACTACGTAGTAAGTGTGTACTTAAATACAAATTCATTTAATGTAGAGTGCATACAAAAATAATAGCCGATTTCGAATTGTAACTTTACATCCACGATTCTTTCCCTCACTTTCTGTCTTCCGTCTTGCCAACTACTCGATGTGTCTCCTTTCTTGGCCCGCCCCCCCCCGAGCCCCCCAGGTTGGCTTTGTGGGAAATGCGGCCCTGGTTACAGACTTACGATCCATGTTCCTTTGAGGTAAGCTATTTTGGTGAGACGGACAAATCCTTTTCAAGCAAAATAATGCAGCTCTGACTAAACATTGAAAAATTAAAAATGGATTGAAAACATACCGGACGAAAAAAAACAAGAATTTTAAACCATAAATTCAGTGTAGCACAATTCCGCCTCTCCCTCCCCCCTGTCCATTTCATTCTTAAAACAACTCGGTATTTATTGCTATTATTTTTTTTGGAAGGTTTTGGAGCTCTTTCGTAAAATATGTAGGATGAAAACTGCTGTTTGTGTAGCTTTTAAGGACTTCTGAGTGTTGGTGCTGTCGACAATTATACTGAATGCTTACGCCAGTAATTCGGTTCCATATGAAAATGAATCTATAAACAAACTATCGTTCAAATTTGTCACAATTGGTTCAACGTCACCTTAAGACAATCAATTTTCCAAAATTTATCTTCAGTGTCCTTTACGTGTTTAATACAGTCTTGCCATTTTTTGGGGTGTAACAAAATTCAATCCTTCGTTAATGAGTCTCTCGACACATCAGCCAATTTAAATAACCTTTAGCTTGAGCCCAACACAGTTCGATCGGGTTCAGCTCACAATGATCAGGCGGTAATCGCAAAACAATATGCCCTAATCGTGTAGCATCATCTGCACGATATGACCGGAATCGCTCATGGTGTTGCGCTAATTCCACCAGCTCGGGTTTCAGAAAATCTGCTTCCCATTCAACTTGTTTATAATTTAACCACTGTTGTAAAGCTGGGTTTGTCCATTTTGTTGTTGGTAGCCCTTTAGATTGAACAAAATGATAAGACGTGCTATCCATAACAATGACGCTGTTGGGCTGCAGGTTTTTTTAAAGTTCGTCAAACCATTTTTCGAAGTAGTCGCCGACCATTTCTTCGTGGTAGTCGGCTTTCGAACCTTTTTTCGACCGAAACACTCGCTGTACTCCGTCAACAAATCCTCGTTCATTGCCGGCATGCACAACAATAAGTCTTTCGCCGAGTCAACTTGGCTGTAAAATGCAGAGCGTGATGATGTTAACTGTTGAATTTTGCCAGGATTTTGATACACAGTGTCCGGCGTTACACCAAGTTTCGTCGAGGTAAATATCATCTTTGCCTTCTGCACGATATTGTGGATAGCCCATAAAAAACGATGACTCCAAGCAATTAAATCAACTCTTTCAAGAAGCATTGAATTTCGCTCGTTGCGTTTGTAATCAATACCCATATCGTGCATCAAACGATGTAATGAAGATTATGAAATACTGCCTACCTCTAAATTTTTATCGCTACGAATTTCATGCAGTAATTTTTTTAGCGTCGGGTGTTGTTTTCCGAAAAAAAAAATTGTGATTGCGCTGCTTACTGGGAGATCGAAGAACGCGATGCGTCTTGAGCTCTCCTCGGGCCTTACAAACTGTACTTGCCGATATGCGAGTCAAGGCCGATGTTCGCTCGATGGTGTCTTCAACTGTCCAGGTTGGATTCTGTCTTCGTAAATAGGCGTAAACATTCAGTACAATCTCTTTAGCTTGGCTACCTAAAATTCGTTGTGCACTCTTCGGTTTAATGCAGTCTACAGGTGATGATAACGTCGCAGTGGGGAGCGCTGCGCTGGAATCAGGCGACGCCATTGTTTTGCTTGACAACGCACGACCAAATAAGGGACTATATTTTGCGTACTTGCGTACTTTTTTGTCTGGAAATGTTTGCGACCATCGAACGCATTATAGTATTATGAAATTCATTTAGCTACTACGATATAAAAATCCAGACACCGTTGCTGCTTTATTTAGACATGTAATACAGAAAAAAGTCGAGATTTATTAAGAACTATTTTTTGTGGGGATGGATGCAAATACGTTGTGATTTGCCGATTTGTGCGTACAAACACAATGCTCCCAGCCAAGCGAGCCCAGCCTGAGACTGAGTAATGCCTTGTCTAAGCCTGATTTCGAAAACTAGCTAAAGTTAAACTTAAATCTTACTGTCGGTCTAAGCCTTTTTCCTAGCACAAACGCGGTAGGGGGTAAATTTTGCCGTAGGCAATGAGGGGAGACAAAAATACCACCTTCTAAACAGCGTCTCATATAGCATCTCTCACTCAAGGCAATACGATTTGGAGCGGGGTTGAGATTATTTGTGTCTAAGCCTAGTTTACCCCTAGCCAGAGGGCGATCTTCAAATTTCGATATGGGTCTCCGTGGACGATAACCTCGAACTCGTAGAGGGGAGGTATAATTGCGTCTAACCCCAATTTTTAACGTGATAGGGGTCATTTTACCTGGTTCCAAAAAAGGCTCAGACATAGCATAATGCCTTGTCTAAGCCTGATTTCGAAAACTAGCTAAAGTTAAACTTAAATCTTACTGTCGGTCTAAGCCTTTTTACTAGCACAAACGCGGTAGGGGGTATAGGGGAGACAAAAATACCACCTTCAAAACAGCGTCCCATATAGCATCTCTCACTCAAGGCAATACGAGTTGGAGCGGGTTTGAGATTATTTGTGTTTAAGCCTAGTTTAGCCAGACGGCGAACTTCAAACTTCAATATGGGTCTACGTGGACGATAACCTGGAACTCGTAGAGGGGAGGTATAATTGCGTCAAAGCCCAATTTTTAACGTGATAGGGGTCGTTTTACCTGGTTCCAAAAAAGGCTTAGACGTAGCACAAGCAGGTTGTTGCACTCCCACCCCCTCACGAATTAGAGGATTAGCCCCCGACCCGATTGCAGAGGATAGGGTCTGGCGGACAGGAAACAACCCCATTCTGCTTGCGGCGATATGTCTTCCTTTATTCCTTTCTAGCGTTGGTTACATTTTTCTCCACTAGATGTCGGTAATTGCAGATATCTGTAATTGAATTACAGATATCTATAAATGGCACGTATTTACAGCTATCTTTAAATGAATTACAGATATATGTAATTCAATTGCAGATATCTGTAACTCATTTAAAGATATCTGCAATTCAATTAGTTATCTTTAAATACAGCGAATTTCAGATATCTTTAAATGAATTACAGATATCTGCAATTGAATTAGAGATATCTGTAATTGAATTAGAGGTATCTGTAATTGAATTACAGATATCTATAAATGGCGCATATTTACAGACATTTTTAAATGAACTAAAGATATCTGTAATTCAATTACAGATCTGCAAATGTCTTTTGATATATTTAAAGAATTACAGATATCTTTAA
>JAHWFP010231284.1:0-16468 GCA_023313725.1 Lithobius niger
TACTCGCTGGCCGGATCGACTGTTACACCCGCAGTAGGCTGAATTCCACCGCCATGGTTATTTCTTCCATTAGCCATAAACTACAACCTTTTCCAACAAATAGGAACCAACACCAAACCTTCGGTAAGTTGCATGTCAACTGAACAGTGCTTCACCACGAAGACAAAAGCATAAGTGTGTTTAGACGGAAAACTTCACAAAGCCCAAATCATCAATGACAGTGCAACCACAACACGGCCAAGGAGTACACTGGTAAAGAAACACTGGGTAGAACACGCGAGGCAGCGGGTACGAGAGTACCAGAAGTGACTCAAATTTTGCATCATTTAAGCTATTTAAATATGCGAAGTAGTAAGATCAATCATGCCGAAAGCAAAAGGGATATTCCACTTGGTAACATAGCTAGGAGGGTCTGCGAAGGAGAAGTTCACATTTTTTACAAATTTCATTGAAGAAGTGGTTTACTTTGAATGTAAACTGACATTTCAGAAAAATAACCAATTATTCAAAGTTCAGAGCACAAACATTCAGTTTAATGTTGCAAAATTTTAGATAAACAATATTCTTCACAGCGAAAGCGTGTGTCTTCTTCAGGTACCTTAAAGCTGTATACCATTTTCACTTTCTACATTGACAGTTTTGAATTCACTGCTCGTGTCCACAGATCTTTACTAGGCTGAGCAGGAGCATTGCTGGTGAACGCTCTCTATTGCATGTCAAAAATACGCTGCACTTTTGGGTAGACAAGTTGATGTATTGTGGGTTAGGTTAGGGGCTTGATGTTTATTACGTATACGCAAAACATTTGTGGGTCACTTATTTTCATTTGGCTCAAAAGGGTCACCAGGAAGAGTTTCAGATTAAAAAAAAATTTTCTGAGTTTCGGATCCTATAACTTTCTGAGCGACTTGCCAAGGACTCCAGCACAACACCACGTTTACATTTGACATGTTTTACTGTATCAGTACTCGGTTAAGTTATAGGAAGGACTTGTTATTTTTTTCTTCCGTTTAACTCTTTCTTGTGTCACTTCAGATACATTTCGATTGCCAAATTCTGTCTGTAGCAGTCAAATGCTCCTCTGCATTACTTGAGAGGAGCATTTGTTACACACCACCTGCTCACGACGCATACAGAGAGGGGAAATAGTGTAGACCATCAAAAGACTGCATCAAGTGCAGGAACTCCTTCACAATTGACTGATGGTCACTTTATTAATATTAACCTTATTACGCAATGATTTAAATTTAAAGTTAAACTAGATTGAATAAATTTATAATTTTGTTTTTGGTTTTGCATTTATATATTTCTTGTAGCCTTCAGTCAGCTGAAGAATGAGTAGCTAAACTGGCTCAACTTTGAACCCTACAATACCTTTTAAAACAGAAGGAGGTTTATTAAATAAAAGGACATTCGGGGATGTAACCCAGAAAAAGTGTGATCATGGCAGGGGTAAAAAATTGTCCGTAAGCGCCAGAATTTAAATCCCACAGCTGCTGGGAAGGTATGAGGAGTCTCTCCCGCCAACTATCAGACTTATGACAAGTGCACAACCACTCCTCTTTTTAATTACTGGCTACGCTTCAGTATTGCCACACAGTTTTACAGAAGTCTTCTGTTACACCAGCATTTCCCTCACCCCCTACGATAAACATATCAGTTTTAACAAACGTCAAACCCTTCGCATTTGTTTACAAAAATACAATAATTTATTACAAAATTATATCAAATACTGTAAGAAATATTACACTAATCTTTACAAGCACCATCAGTGAAAATGCAATTTTAACCTTGATAGTGAAATTTGTTTTGTAGTCAACAGCCGTGCAATTCCTAGTAATACTAGTGTAAAGACTGTGGTTGCCATAACGATGATGTAATGACTGATGCTCATTCCAATTTCAAGCCAACTGCCACTGTCACGAACCAACAGAAAGAAGTGCTGAAAAAATGGAAAATATAGATATTACTTAAATAATCCAGGAGTCTATACTAAATATACCATAAATCCTTGCATATAAGCCCTGGCTCAATTTAGAATTTAAGCCCATGCTCTTCTTTTATTATGCTCAATGGCTTGGACATCATTTTGTTTTCAATGGGGGCCGGAAGAACAACATGAAGGTGCTGTTTATGCTTGCAAAAACCATGACAATTTTGTTTTTATCAAATTGTCTAGGATATTTAAGCTACATAATTTTCACTTGGATCCAAAAATACTACCTTTATTATCTCTATTTTGTTTAAATACACTTTATTTCCATGTTCTAACTATCTAAAGTTTCGTGCTACCTAACAGCTTTTCCTCCGGCGCTATTACTAGGGTGATCCAAGTGGCAGACGGCCATAATGTCACTTTTTTGTTGGGCAGGAAACGCTAAAGATGTGTATATCACGCCCGTAGTTTATTACTATCTGTAAAATACTAGCCTCTAGTATACGCTAAAATCCCAAAAAAGTCAATTAAAAACAAAAATCACGCACATTTCCACAAACTAGACACTTACTCCTATATCCAGCAAAATTTCAACAACTAACTGTTGTCATCATCAGGCTTTTAAGGCTGATTTAGTCCCTGATCACATCTTGCTTCAATGTAGTTTACAAGTGCCGTTTTCGAACCCGCCGGTAATCGTGGCCTACGTTGAAGCAACATGTGATCAGGGACTAAATCAACCTTAAAAGCTTGATGATGACAACAATTAGCTGTTGAAAATTTGCTGGACATAGGAGTAAGTGTCTAGTTTGAGGAAATGTGCTTGATTTTTTTTGTGAATTGACTTTTTCGGAATTTCATCATGTTCCACAGTTCGAACTTCAACGAAGTTTTTCGTGAGATGCTAAAATCGTTTTCGATTTGCTTTTCTACACGAATTTTTTAAACCCCAAACTGTTTAAAAATTTTCAACACTTACAATGCAACGAGGTTAGCCTATCTGCCACTTGGAGCGCAACAATCACTGCTTCCAGCAAACCAGCTGTAGCCAACAATACCCACTTTGTTTTCGGGTACAGGACAGTGTGGACGTGTGTTCTGTGCGCTGCTTTCGCCACACCCGGGACATGGCAGTACCTCATCGATGCCAGGAGGTTGGCGACTCGCCCAGGAGGCGAAATGATGCACATGAGCATGGGAGACAACGGGAGCCACATCGCGTCACCTCGCCGTTCATCATCCATTGCCCGTTCTGCTGTACAGGATTTGTCGACGGGTGTTCATCGCTCGCCATGTCGCCATTCAATCGCCTCGTCAGCTGGGGGAAGTGACAGTGGCCCGACGTGCTTGACAGGCCGTGTTCATGATTTGCCGCTGCCATACAAAAGGCGCCAAGTGATGTTCGGACGGGAGGACGATTCGGACAATGATGGCGATCTGAACGACATTTTTGAGGAGGGGCCGGAGTTTGGCCCTTGGGAGGATTTTTCGGCGGGTGTTTACAAAAATTTGAAGGACTCGGGTTAGAGTCGCCAGTTTGTGCAACCGGAAGTGGATCCGGAGGACACCCCTGATGAGCCGTTGGTGAATGCGGGGGGCCCGCGTTCTGTGCCTATACACATCCGCAGTCAGAAGTCGCTTTCTGCCAGCTGCTTAATGTAGACTCAAACTAGGAAGGCATGCAAACGGGTTCCTTCTTTGAAGCCTCCTCCCCCACATGACCCGAAACTGCATCATATGTATTTTCGATCGACTGGCCGGGGAGCGCCTAACAAGAAGCGCTATGAAACGTTTGAGGCGGCGGAGTTTGTTAGGGTGGCTCAGCCTTTTGAAACAAATTCGGTGTTGAAAATGCCTGCTTCGGTGACAATCCCTACGTCTTTTTACGAAGAGGATGAGTCGAAACGCGCTATTCATGCAATCAGGGCGAACTCTCATGCGGAGATTGCGCTTTCTGCGTCAGCGGTGGCGATAAAGAAGTTGGTGTCTTCGCGGCCTGATCTTGCGGAGGACCCTGCGGTTGTTGATTTTTGCACTCTGTCGAAACGGGCCTTTTCTTTCCAGAAGGATGGCTTTCCCTGGGCTAGTAGACTCCTGATGAACATGGTGTTTCGCCGGAGGGACGCGGTGTTGCAATCAGTGGTGGACACGCCATTGGATGTGGTGGCCCAACTAAGGCTGCCACCCAATCACCGTTCGGAGGATCGTTTTGATGGTCAATTGTTGAAGCTAGCTCCTGAGCTCCATGACAAGGCAAAGGTGGCGCCCACATCCAAGTTGAGTTTCTGGCAACCAAAGCGGAAGCTGGCCGGTAATGCTGCCCTTCAGGGTTCTGCTGCTCTTCAGAGTTCTGCTGCTGAGAAGAGACAGGGGCAGGCAAAACAGTTGGACATCACGGGACAGTCGGCTCAGTCACAAGAGAAGAAGCCAGCGGGTTATCCGAGGTCGCCCTTTCCTGTGTCGGCCCCTTCCCAAGGCAGGGGCAAGTTTCAAGGCTTCTCCGTACGTGGAAGAGGAAGCTTCAGGGGACATTTCCATAGAGGTCGATACTGATGTTTTTCCCCCTCACCTTCCTCCGCTTCACTGGCAGGTGGGGGGAAGGCTCCGTCGTCATGTGGAAAAACTGAAAGACATTGACGGACGATGTTTTCACACTCTCCGTTGTCGAGAGAGGTTATTCGCCTCCATTTGTCTCCAGACTGGCAACAACTCGGCAGCCACCCAGTTGGATCACCAAGCGCCCCTTCGATCCAAAGCTAAAGGCGGAAGTGGACGTTCTCCTGGAAAAGGGGGCCATCGAGGAAGCACCACCCAGGACGAGAGGTTTTTTGAGCCCCGCTCGAGTCATCGGCCAAGAAAGGAGGTGGAAACAGGAAACAAGCGGCCAAGTGTCTTCGGGTGTTTCAGGCTCGGGGCCTGATAGTTGAAGTTGGCGAAATCCCAGTTGGCTCCCAGTCAGCGTTTTGTGTTTCTCGGGGGCGACTTCGACACGGTGCGGTTCACAGTTCGGTCTTCTCAGGAACGCGTCGCGAAGCTGACAAACAGGATGGGCCACCTTGCTCAGGAGATGGAGATCTTGGCGGCGGACTTGGCTTCGGTAATAAGGCTGATCAATTCCTGTGCCAAGCTTGTCCCTTTGGGGGAATGGAAAGCACGCCCTATGCATTGGTTTCGGAATCTGGAATGGCAACCCCGTCGGTCCTGGACAGATGTTGTTTCCATCGCAAACATGCCCTCGGACACGGTCGAGTGGTGGGGCAACCCACAGAACATCCTGGTGGGAGTGCCAATTCAAGATCCCCCGGCGGATGGACTGCTCTTCACAGATGCTTCCAACACTGGTTGGGGAGCACACTTTGGAGCCCATCAAACGGCCGAGGTGTGGTTGGCCGAGGAGACCCAGTTGCACATCAATGTGTTGGAGATGAAGGTCGTTCGGCTAGCAATTCTGGACTGGGAGGCACTACTAACAGGGTAATGTGGCAATGTCGGACAACACGACAACAGTGGCTCACATCAGGAAAGGCGGAGGGACTCGCTCTTCGTCGATGATGGAGGAAACGTCAGCGCTGCTTCGGCTACGCAAGTCCCTACGTTTGTTGTTACAGTCACGTCACACTGCAGGGAAGCTCAACGTGCTAGCGGACAAGCTGTCTCGGCGGAAGCCTCCCGCGTCGGAATGGAGATTGAACCCAAGTCCGTGCCAGGTGCTGTTATTGAAGTGGGGAAAGCCGTGGGTAGACCTGTTTGCGACTCGTTTCAATTGTCAGTTCCCGTCGTTCGTCTCTCCGTTCCTGGACTCAACGGTGTGGGCAACGGACGCTTTCTCCATAGACTAGACGGGCCTATCGGCGTACCTGTTCCCACCGTTCCCCCTGCTCCAGGCCTGTCTGAACAAGATCCGCAAGTCGCCGGGCGAGTTATTTTAGTTGCACCACGGTGGCCAGCAGCATCCTGGTATCCGGATCTGGTTGAATTGGTGAAGTAGGATCTAGTATACCTGCCACTACCAGACACCATCCTGACTCAGCATGGCAGCTCGACGGTCCACCCGTCTCCTGCGATCCTTCTTCTTCAAAGGTGGAAACTGTGACCAGGATTCTGCGGATGAGGGGATTTTCGCCAGACGTTGTGGAAAGGATGCTAGGAAATCTTCCTACCTCGTCACGGAAGAACTATGAGGCGAGATGGAAGATTTGGTACTATTGGTGCAAATCTAAGGACGTAGATCCGACTTGCCCTACGGCAGCGGATCTGTCTTCATTTCTTGAGGAACGTTTTTCCAAGGGTTTGACCCCGAGTGCCATCAAGGGATACAGAGCGGCTATCAACTCTGTGGTGACTTGTCTGGGAAATAAGAACCTGGTGGCCAGTGAGGACGTGTCGCGGTTGATTCGAGGATTTGGTAATGCGAAGCCCAGGATTGAACGTCTATTCCCCAAATGGAACTTGCCTCTGGTACTGTCGAGTCTGGAGTTGGCGCCGTATGAGACCATGTGTACTGCGTCCCTGTTGCTCCCAGAAAACGCTGTTCCTGGTGGCTTTGGCTTCGGCGGCTCGACAAAACGAGTTGGCTGCGTTAGCGAGGGAAAAGGGCTATGTCGGTTTTGCACGGGATTGATCCTCCGTGTCGCTATATTTTCCAGCTGAGTTCCGCGCGAAGAATCAGAGGACTGATGCATCTCCCAAACCATTGGTAAAAAGAGCGTTGAAGCCTTTGGTGGGTCCGAAGGGTACGGAGTGGACTCAGTGCCCCGTGCGGGCCTTTCGCTACTATATGGACAGGACGAAGCTGCCACAGTCGCTCAAGTTGCCGACAGGCCGGATCCCGTTGTTCCTCCAGTGGGACCAAAAGTCGGGTGGTGTCCTTCCTTCCTTCCTTACCGTTGTTATCCATGAAAGTGTGAGGTTGGATTTGTCAAGTCATCAGGCGTGCTTATGAGCAGGTACCGGACCATCAAGATCTGCCGGAAAAGGTTCGAGCACATGAGTTGAGAGAGTTGGCAGCGTCCTGGGCCTATGCTTCGGGTACACCCTTGGCCGGGGTGGTTGCTGCCAGTACGTGGTCCAACAAGAACACTTTCATCTCGCATTATCTTCGCGACGTCGGGGGAAGCGACTTGCAACATCCCCATGTAGTGGCGGAGAGCGTGGTTGGAGTGTGAAAGGTGGAGAATGTGCGTTGCATACTGGTGAAAGGGCGACGAGCACAAGGCAGTGTTCAATTTCGTCATGCCCACTTTTTTCCCGTAAATGGGGGAGAGAAGGTGGGTGACAGAAGGGCTTCACTTTTTTTCTGTAAATGGGGGAGCAAATGTAAAATGTCATGGAGCAGTGCTTCAGTGTAACGGTTGTGTTGTGCTCCATTTTCTTAATGCATTCCGGTGAGATACCGAACTGACACAAGGTAATGTTTGGGGTTGCACCACAATGACTTTTTTTCAAGTGAAGAAGATGTGGAAGAATGCAACTTGTGCACAGTGGAAAGATGGACTGCTGTAGTGCGGCCAAGTCGGCTAAAGAAGTACTGTGTTGCAACCCTGAACCGGAGATCTACCCAGGAAGCAAGCGAAAGGTGGGTTACGTTCCTAGTTGAAAAGTTTTTAATTAGTGACTGTGTACTGTTGGTAAGGCAGAATGCAATGCAAAGAGGTTACAGGGTTCATGCTGTCCCACCGTCCTATTGGAAGAATTCAGCATATACTAGAGGTTAGTATTTTACAGATAGTAATAAACGACAATTTTAACTAGATTAAAATTAGTTTTTACTATCCTAAAATACTTACCTCTAGTAGGACCCGCCCGGCCTCCCCGCTACGCAGAACCCAGCTTTGAGTTTAAGGGTGTCTGGAAAACAAAGTGGGTATTGTTGGCTGGAACTGGCTTGTTGGAAGTAGTGATTGTTGTGCTCCAAGTGGCAGATAGGCTAACCTCATTCCATTGCAAGTGTTGAAAGTTTTCAAACAGTTTGGTGTTTAAAAAATTCGGGTAGAAAAACAAATCGTAAATGATTTTAGCATATACTATAGGTAAGTATTTTAGGATAGTAAAAACTAATTTTAATCTAGTTTAAATTGTCGTTTTTCAGTATTTTTTTTTACGCAATGTGTATACCAAAACGTCAAACTACCAGGGCCACGTGGTTGTTTTTTGTTTCTGTTGCCCTTACGAAATATACATTACCTATATTAATGGCATTCTCCTTCTGATATGCTGTTTGTACTAGAGAAACAAAGCTTGGAGCTTTCGTCAGCCTCGCCACCCACTGCACAGCCGGTATGTGCAGCCTCCGTCTATGTAAGCTTGGCAGAACCTGATGATTCATCTTTTAATCCTCCACAGTGCCCAAGTGGCGACAAAAAGGGGAGGAGGGTGGGAAGAAGGTAATGTATATTTCCATAAGGGCAATAGAAACAAAACGCAACCAGATGGCCCTGGTATTTTAATGTTTCTATATGCCATGAAAATATCCATTACGTATATTAATAGCACTTCACAGACCTCGTCAAAGGCGGCGGGAGCCCACTGAAGAGGTACCCTACGGTGGCGAGCTGGAACTCTAAAGTAAAAATACTTCGCAATAGATCAAGAATAAAGGATCTGGAAGAAGAACAGATGAAATGATTATGTTGCTAAGGGGTTAAAGAACACGTCTGGTGGCCACAAAGGGCCTAAGACGGTACAGGCCGTCGGCGTGAGCCGACATATCCCGATGATAATGGGACATAAAGGCAGTATGGCTGCGCCAAGAAGCAGCCTCAATGAAGTCCGAGATGGGAATATTGCTATGAGGGCCCAGGATGCTAAAATAGCTCGTAACTTGTGAGCAGCCACCCAGATGCCCTGGTCGGCACAGTTAATGTTAAGGACATTGTAAGTCTGGAGAATCACGGCTATAATCCACTTGGCTATCATCTGGGCAGAGGTCTTGCCCATCTTAGAAGTAAATGGAAGAAAAAGCTACGAGCGGCCTTGTCGAATCGGCTTGGATTTCCTTAAGATGGAAGCAAAGGGCTCGTACGGGACAGAGCGCTTGATCGGGTTTGTTGCCAAGAATATTAGCAATGATTGGAATGATGAACGGGTGAGAACGTTCCGTGGTCTTCTGAATCTTGGCGCGAAAGGAGGATCGTGGAGTTAAGGTTACTTCTGTGTAGACGTTGAGGAAGAAGCAATCAGCGGCTGTGGCGGATAGTGCCTGGAGTTTGCTGCAGAGAAGGCAGCCTGCTAAGGCGACCAGAAAAACAGTTTTGCGCTTCAAGTAACTAAGGTAGCTAAAATACAGTGGCTCGAAAGGGGTAGAGAGAAGAGACGTCAATACAATGGAGAGATCCCAATCGGGGAACAGACGTCGTGTCACCGGGCGCTCAATTTCAAACCACCGGAACAATGCCGAAATGCAAAAATTATCGAGGAGATGAAGGCTCCCAGCAGACTTGAAGACCGAGTTCAATGCTGAGCGGTAAACCAAGATCGTCGACCCACGGAATCCGTCGTTAAAAAGGTCAGAAAGAAAAGTCCAGAAGTCAGGTAGAGGGGGATTGATCGCACGTGGGAGGCACCAACAAAACCATCGACACCAGTGGCTGTCGTTGATATAGTTTGTAGAGGCTCATACGGCTTTGGAAGCAATACAGGAGGCCTGTTCTGTAGAAACACCTGTTGCTTTGAGGAGTCGGATGCCAGTAGCCACCCGTGAAGTCGCAGCGATTGCGGGCGGCGGTGGAGTATGGTTCCGTACTGCTAGGAGAGCAGGTCGGAAATGTCCGGAAGGCAACGAGGGAGGTTGATGAGGAGATCCAGTAGTAGAGGGAACCATTGGGCCGCCATCCAGTCGTGGGCTATCAAAATGAACCGACCTGGGGACCGGGCAATCTTTCGTAAGACTAGTGGTAGAAGCCTGGGAGGAGGGAACAGGTAACCAAAGAGGTGATCCCAGGATAGGGTCAGAGCGTCCACGACCCATGCTTGGTTGTCGGAGACCGGACTAATGAATTGGGGAAGTTTGGCATTGAGCCTCGTGGTAAAGAGGTCTATCAACGGTAGCCCCCACATCCGAAAAAAAGAGATTCGCAGATGGACGTTTTGAGGCTCCATTCTCCTGTGGGTGGGGACCGGCGGGATAGGGAGTCTGCAATCACATTACGGCTGCCCTGAATGAGCAGCGGAAGTAGTGTTGTTTACAGTGTGATGCATAGGTTGACTATCTCTGATGACAGCTGGTGTGTAGAGTGCGGGTGTTGGTCCCCTCCTCCCTTTCTGTAAGTAGGCGACTGCCGTTGTATTGTCGATGTGGGCTTGAACAACCCGTCCCCGTAAGAGGTGTTAAAAGTGTTGGAGACCGAGGAAGACTGCTCGGAGCTCGAAGACATTGGTGTGATCGTAATCCATTGGGTGCCAAATGCCGCAGGCAACCTGGCTGCCGATGTGGGCTCCCCAACCTCGCAGGGCTGCGTCCATGAAAAGGTGATGGTCCGGGAGAGGCTAGTGTAGGGGGACCATCTTCATAACATGAATGACGTCCATCTACCAAAGAAGAGTGTCGAGAGGAAAAAAAAGAAGAGACGACGACCGGGAGAAGGAGATGGTGATCAGGCCATTCGTCGATTCGAAAATGGTGTGGAGGCCTTACCATCCAACGACCGTAGAGGTCTAATGTGGCAAGGGAGTCCAGGGTGCCAATGAAAGTATTGAGATCTGTCAAGGTGTAAAGAGGAAGGTGCGGATCCTTGTAAGCAGAGCGGCCACCCAGTCTGGGGATGACATGATGCGTGCTTCCAAGAAGACGAAATAAACACAGAGGAAAACAATGGTCTGGGAGGGCTCGAGACGTTACTTAGGGAGATTGATACCAAAGCCCAGGTGTTGGAGCAGATGAAGAGTGAAGTCGTAGTCGCATTGAAGCAACTGCAGGTGGCCTTGATGATACGGGAGTCAGTCGTTGAGGTACGCATTTGCCCGGAGCTGGTGCTGGTGGAGATACACTAGCACCGGGTGAAGGACTAACGTAAAAATACGGGGAGCTGTGTTGAGTCTGAATGGAAGACACAGGAACTCGAAGACCGTGCCGTCGTAGATAAATTGGAAGAGGTGCCGGACAGACGCATGAAGCAGAATATGAAGGTAAGCATCTGCAAGATCTATGGAAATAGTACGATCGAGAGGTAGTAATGGCTGGCTAATAGATTCCACAGTTTCCATTTGAAAATGAGGGTTCAGTATAAATAGATTTAACGGCTGGAGGTTGAAAATAAGCCGGAAGTCTCCCGTCCATTTGACGCACAGAAAAATTCGACTGCTGAAGCCTGGCTGGTCTGGATTGGGAGCAGGTTGTATAGCAGCCTTCGCTAGCAGATTTGATATTTCCACGGACAGTGGGGGTGAGTTAGTGGTTGCCTCGTCTCAAGGAAGACTGTAAGGGAGGAGTTTTGACAAAGGACGGGCGAAAACTGTGAGCGACTATGAATAACACTGTTGGGTCATTGGTGAGTGACTGCCAAACGGGAAGGAAAAAGCGAAGGCGACCCCCGACCAGATGGGTCGGGAGGCGGCCGTCAGCGGTTAGAGCAGAATTGTTGTTTGGGTCAGGGAAAGGCTCGACGGTTCTTGCGATTGGGAGTTGAGGTTCGATCAAAGTGGCGATTTGTCCACGTCAAGGGCCTTTAGTTCGTAAAGGGCACCTGTTCTTACATAGTAGGGGACGGAGCTCGGTCCTCACGACTAGTAACCTTTATGCTTACCTCTTCCTTCCAGTCAAGCTACTTCTATCAGTCCTCCAAAAGATTCAAACAACTCAGGGGCTCTTCCTGATAACAGCTCCGAACTGACCAGCAGCCCCTGGTTCCTACGGCTTTTAAACCTTCTGATCAACCTTTCAAGAAGTCTACCAGAAGTTCCAGATCTGCTCTCACAAAGGGACCGAATTCCACCAACACGCCAACTCCCTACACCTACACGGGTGGCTATTATCATTGAGCTCCTCGAAGAGACAGGAATTCTTACAGAACAAGCCACACGAATTGCAAGCAACGCCATCAGGGACTCAACAACAGAATATATGCCACCCAATGGAAACGATGGTTTTATTGGTGTCTCAGAAGGAAACGCAATCCAATCAATCATCCTCAACCAGAGCTTCTAACCTTCCTCACGATTTATTCAAGCAAGGCCTCAAAGGGTCAGCAATCCTCGTCTACAGATCTGCATTAAATTCTGTATTCAAAGCAGCAAAGGATTCTCACCTCCTTGCAGACTTCCGGATATCTTCTTTGATCAATTCATTTGAAATTGAACGCCCATCAATTTATCGATCCTTTCACGATTGGGACCCCTCCATTGTACTTGACTTTCTAATGAAAGCACCCTACGAACCCCTTCAACATTGCGACCTCAACTCCCTTACGAGTAAAACTGTCTTTCTAATCACGCTCGCCACAAGCCTTTACTGCAAAGAAATTCAAAGTCTCTCTATTGATCCAGCTTATTGCAATTCACCTAAGACCAAGAACCACTTTCCGAAACAAAACCCAGAAGCCTTGCGAGCAATCACAGCCAATAATCATTCCAGCGCTCACAAACTTGATTGGCGATGAACCCAAGTGTCTCCTCTGTCCTGTACAAGCTTTACACTTTTACATCAAGAGGACAGAAAACCTTGAAGTCAGCAAGAGCCACAACCAACTTTTCCTACCACCTTTTCCTTCCAAATTTCCTACAACTTTTCCTCCTCAAACATCCCTTGGCGAAACATCAGCAAGAATGATCGCGTTGTGGATCAGAACCTTGACCGCTAGCGACCACTCTAACATCAACATCCTGGCGACTGCACACGAACTAAGAGCAATCTCCTCATTTTGGGCCTTCCACAGTAACATCATAGTATCTGAATCCTGGAAACCGCATCCTGGAAAAGCCAATCTGTTTTCATAAGTCACAACTTCAGCAAAATGACGAGGCAAGAAAATGGACTATACCGTCTGGGACCCATTGACGCAGCCAGACGTGTCATCCACCCCCCTTAAGCACTGAAAACAGACTTTAAAGAAGCAGATGTCCTGAAGCAGAAGCAAGACCCATCTCTAAACAAACGGCCCTTTTCAGAGACACCACATTTTACGAAAGAGATCCAAATCCTGTTATCTGTTCTCAATAAAGTGCGAAGTGTGATTTTGTGTGTGTGTGTGTGGGGGGGGGGGGGGACTCATAATTTGAGGGAACCCATCAGGTGGTGCCCACCTCCACTTCTGACGAGGTCATCTGTGAATGTAACTATTCACAGGTAAGTATGTTTCTGAATGGCAACTAGAAACAAGTATTGTAACGTGTGTTCAATGTAGAAGCCAAACTTGAAATAGTTAAACCTTGTTTAATACGGAATAATCATGACAAGATTTGGGTTACATTATAACGTACATTCTCAACACAAGAATCAACGAGAATTCGGGTCCAGAGGTCCACCGTAAGCCGTTACGCGGACAACCAATCAGCTCATGAGTTCACTAACCAATCCAGTTCTTGGTTGCAAAGTTTTTACCAATTGTGGCCAACAATACTTCGCCACGTTCTCCTGCACGTCCGCTCATGGTTTTGGCACAAAACCTAAAAGTCCTTGCTGTTAAACAAATGGTTTGGCGCCAACAAAAGTCAACTACCGTTTCAAGCACACAAGTAGGTATGAGGGTGAGCCAATGTCCGTTACAGTATTTTGCCGGCTGAAATTTTTTTATATTGCCTGGAGGAAAAATACATTACCTGTACCCTCCCTACCGTTCCTCTTGAGTTACCACCATGACATATTGAGAGGGAAAAAAAAGATGACAGGCCGCCTCGCCTGGCCACTTTAATAGAGGGGCGGCACACATTCATGCGCAGGCCGGGTTACGCAGCAGGCCAGCTCTAGGCAACTCTAAAATCTCCAGGGATGAAAGCATCCTTTGGAAAAGGAATGCAAAAATTCATAGGTAACCATATTTCCGAACGACAACTAGAAACGAAGCATCCAATGCGAACTGAGAGGAGCGTAACTTTCAAATCTGCGTGCACGTATTGTATATAACGTGTTTCCCGTTCCTCCTACCATGGAATAATTTTTCTTAAACTCGTGAAGTGTTTTGGAGAGGGTTAAAAAACTCCAAAATATCAGTGTAACCTGGTTGATTTTGGTTTCTATTGCTCTTTGAAAATATACACTACCGTTTTTATTTGCATTCTCCTTCTCAAATGCTGTTCAATATAGAGAATTTAAAATTGAGGCTGCCCGTCCGAGTCGCTACCCACTGCGCAGCTCTACTGCACAGCCTCGCTTATATTAAAACTTGAGCGGAGCCGAGACCACCTTTTCGATCCTCTATAGTGCCCCAATGGCGACAAGAGGAGAGGAGGGTGGGACATAAAAACATAATGTATATTTTCAAAGGGCAATAGAAACCAAAATCAACCAGGTTGCACTGGTATTTTGGAGTTTCTAGTTGCCTTGAAAATATCCATTACCTTTTTTATTTGCAATCCACTGACTTTGTCAAGGCGGAGGGTGCCATTGACATAAGCCCCCTTGGGTAGCGATCGGTACCCCACACTGGAAACAGGAAGAGTGTAATGGGGGTTACAGGATACTTCGAGCCGCCAAAAAAGGGCGATCCGATACAGTCCCTCGGCATGGTGGGACATGTCACGAAGGTAGTGAGACGTGAACACAGATGCGTGTCGCCAAGAAGCGGCTTCTATTATGTCAGAGACAGGTATGTTGCTATGAAAGGCCCAAGATGTAGAATAGCAGGAAGCTCGTGAGCCGTTACGCGGATACCTTTGTCGGCGCAAGTGATGTCAAGTGCTTCATAGGCCTGGGTGATCACCGTCTTCAACCAGGTGGCGATCATCCGAGACGATGTGACTCCAGCTCTAAGACTGAAGGGGAGGAACAGCTAGGAGCGTCCTCTCCTGATAGGTTTTGATGCTTTAAGATAGAATCGAAGAGCCCGTACGGGCATAGGGAATGTTCATCGTCCTCTCCTAAGATTTTGGAGAGGGGAGGGATTATAAAAGGATGTGTGCGTTCCTCTGGTTTCTGACTTTTCGCTCGGAACGATACTTTTTGGGTAAGCGTGACTCCTTCATAATTCGGAAGGAAGCAGCAACCTGATTCCTTGGCAGAGAGTACTTGTAACTCGCTGCATCGTAAACAGGCAGCAAGGGCTATGAGGAACACAGTCTTCCTTGTCAGGTGGCTAAGACGAGCAGAACCAAGAGGTTCGTAAGGAGCAGACAGAAGTGCATTAAGAAAGATGGATAGGTCCCAGTCAGGAAACTGTTGCTTGATCCGTGGTCTGTCAAGACGAAAGGAATGGATAAGGGAGGAGATGCGATAATCGTTGAGTAGATCTCCACTACCTGCAGCTCTGAATACAGCATTTAGAGCGGAACGGTATACCAAAATAGTGGAACCGCGTAAGCCGCTGTTGAAGAGAGACGTCAGGAAACGGAGGAGATCTTTCATAGGGGGACGGACCGGATCGACTTGTTCTGTAAAACACCAATGAAACCATCGTTTCCAGTAACTGTCGTAGATTTTATTCGTAGAGGAACGGACGGCCCGAGAGGCGATGCGGACGGCTTCGTCCTCAAATATGCCAGTTGTTCTGAGTAATTGGATGATAGTAGCCACCCGTGAAGACGTAGTGCCTTGACTTTCGGGTGGCGGATCATGCCGTTGGATTGGGTGAGTAGACATGTTCGGAACGGTAGAATCCTGGGGTCGTCTATGAGGAGGTTCAGTAACGCCGGGAACCATGCCGCTGCCGGCCTGTCCGGGGCTATGAGAAGGAACTGGCCGTGACACGATGCTATTTTGCGCAGGGCTACGGGGAGTAGGCGTGGCGGTGGAAAGGCGTAGGCGTGGAGTAGGTTCCAGTCTAGTGTCAGAGCATCCACGGCCCATGCTCGTGAATTGGGAAATGGACTGATGAATAGGGGAAGTCTGGCATTGAATCGAGTGGCAAAGAGGTCGACCATCGGTCGTCCCCACAATGCGAACAGGGCTGAGCAGACTTTGGAATCCAGGGTCCATTCGCTGGTTGGTGGGTTTCGTCGTGACAGGGAATCTGCGATTACGTTCCGGGAACAGAGAATGTGAAGAGGGAGAAGTTCCACTTTGAGGCGGATGCACAACTGAAAGATGTTTGATGTTATCTGGTGAAGGGACAGGGAACGTGTTCCCCCTCCTTTGAGGTACGCAACAGCAGTTGTATTGTCGACGTGTACTTGGACAACACGACTAGAGACATGATCCTGAAAATGCTGAAGACTGAGTAGGACCGCTCGAAGTTGTAGGTGATTGATGTGTTCCTGGGGTGGAGACGGCCATGGTTTCGACACAGTAAGATTGTCGATGTGCGCCCCCCAACCCGTAAGGGAGGCATCTGTGAACAGGTGTAAATGAGGAACTGGTTCGTGAAGGGGAACCGAAGGCGTGAGGTTCAGTATATTCGTCCACCATTGTAGGGTTTGCAGCGGGAAGGAGGAGTGGAGTTGTTGTGG
>JAHWFP010231287.1:0-13809 GCA_023313725.1 Lithobius niger
TCGTAAAATTCAGAGGATTGTAATGTTTGGGGAGGCGACAAGCCATGAGCTGATGAAGAAGGGGATGAGGACATAGTCCCGGTAGACATCCCTTGTCTATACCTAAGCATCCTAGGACAAAGCCGTAGTGAAGGATAGGTCCCTATGAAAGGGGACGGAGTCTTCAGAAAAAAGGATGTGTGCTTCTCATGGGAGAGTTGTTGCGTCTGTGAGCAGATGCAAGAGTGGGAACGGTAGAAAGAATTTATTGTAAAAATTGATGGAGGAACAGAGTGGCTATAGAGAGGAGTGTCGAGTCAACTTTGAGCCAAAGAGCTTGGTAACATAGGGCCGGCTGAGTGTCCGGGTGTCAAACGGAGGTATCCAGGTGGATAGGGAGCGGACGAAGAAGGTGGTGAAGCAGACATGAAGCGTGGAACGGTTCAGGCGTGTGTTGCAATTAACACACAGCGCTTAGAGGGATGAAACCAGGTCGGGTGCCTACAAAAGGCATGGGACGTATGGGAACGAGTCCCAAACCGGCTGCTGGGCCTGTCAGGGTGTCTATCCGAACCGATTGTTGTGTTAATTTGTTGCTTCTAACTGTCGCATCCGCAGGTAGGACGGGAGAGGGTGGACTGACTGTACTAGAAACAGGATGCTGGTGTTCCTAAGGGGAGCAGGCGTTCCTCCCCCCTTTGTTCCCAGACCGAGGTCTAGTCGGGGCAAATGAAAGACGATTCGAGGAAAGTGATATTGGACGTAAGGCTCGTGGAAGAACACAAAACCAGCCAAGGCCAGAGCAGACTACACATGAACGCCCCAAAGGGAAGAACGTAGGAACGTACCTGTTGAGGAGCAGTGTTATAGCACAGCTACATAGGGTGCAGGTAGAAGGACGAGCGGGTTGCATCGTTGAAGCGTTTATATGAGAAAAGAGGGCTACGCAGTAGGATGCGCAGATGGTGGCGCATCATATTCCTTTGGTTAAACAACAGCAGTAAACGCTGGAGGAAAAGGAAGGCGAAAGTCGACAGCAGGTGGTGAAGCAGCCCAATCCAAGAAGACTGCGCAGTGAAGAAGGGAACCGAGGACGACGATCGTTGCCCGTCAGAGTTAAACTGCGCACCGTCTAAATGCCATAATGACACAAGCCGCCTTGGGTTAGGAGCCAAAAGGATAGGAACGCAGGAATCGTCCATCCGCGAGACGTGGTATGTGGAATAGGACGGAATCCTGGGTAGTGGAACGGTTGTGTCATGTAGGGATGGAGATACCTTCCATCCGCGGAATGACTGTATGCGGATGTCCATTGAGTTCGAGGAACCAGTGGGAGGCAGAATGACCGTGTGGCGGTGAAATGGCACATGGCACCTCCATCCGTGGAATGGCGGAGTCGTACGTAGCTCCTCCATCCGCGGACGGTGGAATGGGACGTGGTCCCTCCATCCGTAGGACAGCGGAATAGGACGTGGCCCTTCCATCCGTGATACGGCGGATTGGGACGTGGCCCCTCCATCCGGGACCGGTCCGCTTTATCCTGTTCCTAAGGATGGAACAGAGGTGAGCGGGAGCGAAGCTTCAACCGTGTAGACACACACGAAGCGCCGAGATGTCGACAGACGCTTGTATTCCACTTGATTCCAAACTCCTGCAGCTTTCGAAGCAGTGGTGAGGGCACCTCTGTGGCAGAACCATCCGTGATGAGGATTTCTGAGGGCTCTTCTACCTTGATGGGGACTTTTGAAGCAGCATTAGTGGGGTCGCACCAGCAGAAATTCTTCTGCTGGAACATCCAGCGATATTCAAATTCTGTCTTGATACAGTTGGATCCTGGTTTCCAGTGAGCCCCTCGGTACCAATGCTGAGGGCGAACCCCTATCTGCTGTAGGGGAAGATTC
Organism: Lithobius niger; assembly: GCA_023313725.1. Lineage (NCBI taxonomy): Eukaryota > Metazoa > Arthropoda > Chilopoda > Lithobiomorpha > Lithobiidae > Lithobius > Lithobius niger. The sequence goes on from JAHWFP010231287.1 coordinate 1,881, forward strand.
CGCAGCTTCATCCCCGAGATCCATGACTTTGCAGACGGTCCTCTCAGAGAAGTATGACTGTAGCGAGACTGTTTCAAGTTGGACCTGAATCAGAGCTTGATAAAGAAGTTCACAGTCGTTCAAAACATGCCAATTCGCCGATGTCGAGTTTTCCTGAAGTGGCTACAAGAGAAGGTCACAGCAAAGGGGTCTTTCTGGTGAAGGCTATGCGGCCTTCAAAATTCGTGGCAGTTACGGTATTCTTTGCAGGTGGCGAAGGTAGATTTGGATTAATTACTGTAAAGATAAGCGGTTGCAGGACTATTCTAAGACTATATAGATCAGCACTTCCAACAATATGGCTGCCTTCAGAAAATGGCAGTAAGAAACGATGTAAGGTTCACAAACACAGTAGAATGTTCAAACAAAAAAATCGTGTCCAATCACATTACCTAAATTCAAAACACGGGAATGGCACGGAAACACATCTTGATAGCAGTACGTCATGACTATAAAGATGGCTGCCAAAGAGGAACAGTGGTGTCTTTCGTTGATTCGAAAGTGGAATTAGTATCTAAAAGACTTTATGCAACATTTGTCTGCCCCTTGTAGCGTAATGGTTAGTGAATACAATATGTGAGAAACATCCTTGATTTTGAATCTCATTCTGGGTAGATCTTTCTTTCCTAGAGGTATTAAACTGCAACCAACAAGACCATCAGCACCAAATGAGGACCAACTATTGCCACATGTAACCCTTGCCTTATATGGCATCTTGACGTAAGCAGTGCTGAGGCTGAAGAAGCTCATTTTACAGAAAAAAAAAAGCTCTGTTAAAAAATGAGTAGAGTTTTCGAGTACTACATATTTTCGACAGTCCAGTCACTCAAGTTCGTCTTCATCAGTCAACACTTTTTGTCAGGTTTTGCTTTTTCTACATACATCGCGATTGTTGCTGCTGCCGACTGCGTTAAAACTTTGAGCCTGCCACTCTTGGCTTCCGGTATTTGCGAAGTCACCTTGTGTGCCACTTGTGTGTGAACTGTTCATAGCGCTTGGGCTGCAAGAGGTGCTGGATTCTCGGATAAGACGGTGGCATCCTATCCAAGAATCCAGCACCTTGTGCAGCACGAGATCTCTGAACAATTCGTACACAAGGCGACTCATAGATACTGGAGGGCGCGGGCGGCAAGCTTAAAATTCTCGCGCCGCAGTCTTCACCAACAATAATGATGTAGGAAAAGCAAAAACTGACAAAAAAAAAATAAATGTTGCCTGACGCAGATGAACCCGAGTGACTGGAGAACCGTTTTGGTTCGTTGAAAATTTGTAGCGCTCGAAAACTGTACTCTTTTTTTGAACATAGGAATTCATTTCACAGTTTAAAGTAGTTCACCGTAGTTTCTTCTGAAGAAGCTCTTTAGTTGATGACTGGATCCCTGGCCAAGTTTGGGTAATGTGAGGCAAATAGGCTTCTTCAGCAGCCATAGCATCTCTTCTCAACACCATTTCGGCTCTAACAATGATCAGCGGTTTCCTTGATTGAAATTACCAGTTCTGCTACTCCCCTTATGACACTGCTTCCGAAACACCTACAGGGGTTCGAGTACACTAACTGAAGAGTGGCTATGTCGCATGCAAAGCTTACGCTTCTCGTGGAAAATTACAGAAAATACACACATGTCGAGAAGGACGGCAGATCTTGCAGATAGAGGTGGCAGCTATGCAAACAAAGCTAGTTTCACCTGACCCACTACTTTAGCAAAATGGTCAATTGAATTCGTTGTTCTACAGTATAACCATGAAAACAATACCTGTTTACAGCAATAACTCCATCACAGTGATACATTTACTCAAGATCAGCCAAATTGTCACTATTCTTAGCCAAACAAAAAAAAGTAGCCAAGAACTGTACCTTATTCAGGCAATAAAATATTTTGTTCCCCAAATCAGTTCGCGCTCTCTCTCTCTCTCTCTGTCCACCCAGCCAATCACATCTCTTTGCAAGCACTTATTCCATCTGTTCACCTGACAGCTCTGCCCGGCTCACATGATTGGATCACTCCCATTTCCACGCAGCCAACAGAGAGGGAGGGAAGATAAACCTACTGCTCTAAGCCAATCCAATGTCAGCAACATGTTCTGTCAACACCATGCCTCCCAAGTACATCAGCAATACATTTTGATGCAGTCGGCCATGAAGTGACAGCCCCATCGTTACCCCCCCCCCCCCGAGGGGGAAAGGGGGGGGGCGGGGGGGGGGTTGGGGAGTTCTAATTTTTTTTTTCTATTTTAGCTAAGACATTGCGTCTTACAGTGTTGACTAGTGCTGTACCGAAATCGAACCAATCCGAACAAATCTTAAATGAGCTGAACATCGAAAACATCCGAACTGAACAAATTTTTATCAAACCAATTCAAGCTTTAAAATAAAATTTAAAACAACTCGTATAGTGTACATTATACATTAGAAAACAAAAACGAGCTCGTTTGATGCTTAAGGTAAGTTTTAACTGAACCAAAGTCAAAACATCAAAGGGACACAAACTCCACGTGAAACCTTACTGCTGTATTCAATTGTTTTTACTACTTTTACTTTTGCACATGGTAGATCAGCTAATGATCAGTGCATTCTCCTTGGTAACGACATCGCTGGAAATTGTTTAAAAACTAATAGTCTCATGTGCTCAGCACAGCTCGACAGGTAATTCTGGGTTCGTCCAAGTACTTGAAAACCTGGATATGTCCTTGAAAATAATAATGAAATTACATGCCTGGAAAATTGCTTGAAAATCTTGAACAATGATATATGCATCATCAGTAGGGTGATGAACGGAAAGTAGACGACGTGCAGAGACGTCACAAGGATAAAAGTTGGAGGGATGTAAACCACAAATTTACCGACAATTTTCCATCTAGCCAAAAAATGTTCCGACTGATTTGTCGACCGACTAAAAATTGTGTAATTTTGCCGACTGATTTGCCAACTGGCCAAACAGAGGGGGGGGGGGGGGGGGGGTTTGTGTGTGTGTGACAACCCCACGCAAAAACGTCCCTGATGTCGTGACTGAAGAACACTGAAAAAATTAGCCAAGCAGGTAGTTGAGTGCGTAGCCTTCAATTATTCTTCCTTTGTTGGGCATGAAAAGTTTTGAAATTTAGGCTCTTGCTTTAATTGTACTTGGGCCGTAAAAGAAATATGTTTAGTTCTCGGGCATTTTCATTCTAAAAGTAACCAGGCCAGCAGGCTTTTTATTTCATTTTATTATTTGATTGGAAGTAACTAAGAGTCTGATTTTAACTGCCCAAAACACGGATTTAAATTTTACAGAGCTGCAAGTGGTTAGCTTAACATAAAAGCACAATTATTGAATGCCAAGTTGGGCTAAATAATATTAATTTTCAGTTTACCAAATTGCTTTTCCTTGTACGGTAATACATTTAGCTTGCGCTAGCAAATAAAAAGCGATGACCAGGGGTAAATTTGACCACCAGGCAGGGCCTGAGAACCGACTAATTTGTGTTTCATGGCCTTGCGTGTGCAATGGTTGGAAACAGCTGTAAGAGTTCACGTGGACTAAACAGCGTGAACCTTAAGTTTGTGTTCCTTTGCTGTTTTGCCTTTGCAAAATCCGGTAAACGGCGTAGACAGTGATAATATTCAGACATATTAAATGATTCGAAAACACTTACATCACGATGTTTTCTTCGTCGAAAATTTAAGTGAACTGTTGTTGTAACATTCTTGGAGGTGATGTAAGTGTTTTCAAATCATTTAATATGTTTTGCATTTGGTTCAGTTAAACCTTATCTTAAGCATCAATCGAGCTAGTTTTGTTTTCTAATTCGTTCTACTTTGGTGTACGTACCATTCAGTTCAAATTAGTTTGTCTTAATGTTTTGTATCTATCAATTATGGTTTGCACGAACCAATATGGAAGCAAATCCTTTAATCTTCAGTCGTCTAGAGATCCCTAACCCCTGAACCACTTGACCAATTAGAAAAGGCCTTATGGAAAGGGTACATCTACAGAACAATACCTGTAAAACGAGCTTAGAACCAGCTTTATAGGACAAATAGTTTGTTCTGTAGAGAGCGTAGTGGAAACATGTCGTGCCAACAACAATAAGCCACACAAAAATGAAAATCACGATTCCAGCTGAAGTCCAAATCTCCGATGTGACAAATCGGAAATTCATGAAAGTTCGGACATGTTCAAGTCCAACAAAGCTTGTACACTAAATTTGAGTGGATTATGTTGAAAGACAGCAGAGAAATTAAGCATCGAAATCTCGGCTTTAACATGGTAGGTTGAGGTCAGCTAGAAGTGGAAATGTTCGGTTCGGTTCTTTCTTTTAAAAGGCCGGACATTGAACCAAACACCCTCTGTTCGGCCATATTCGGTTTGGTAAAGCCTTAGTGTTGCTAGGCTATGTATGTAAATTATAACGATAATATCGTTACAAGATTATTTTTATAAAACCCTGATATAAAAATACAATTCCAAAGCCAACAGGTATCGTTAGGTTATTATGTATTGTATACGAGCATGTGTGCTTCGGGTGATATAAGGTTAAAAGAAAGCAACCAAACCAAAAATATTTCGGACTTCCAACATTCCTAGTTTTAAGGATACACTAAGTGTTTGTTTTCAGTATGGATGTCTGCCATCACATCTAGTTATATTAAATGTAAGCTGTGTACTACTTTGGATATAGCTTGGGAAATGGCTATAACGACATGGGTGTGGCGGCCAACAATAGAATCTTGCTTGTAGTACAACAATATGTTGTTGTGCTCCGTGTATGTTTATTTCATTTACAACCTCCTACAGAATCTTCCTGTCGAGCTCCCATACCATATTAATGCGCTATAACCAACCCACAGCACAGGGTTCACCAATACGACGCCGTTTGTCGAGAAACTGGCACTGTCCAACTAAAGTGGCTGATACCTCAATTTATGACAAACTCTAATGGAATAAGAACTGTGGTATTCCCCCTTTGTTGGTAGCTAGTCATGTGTAAATTATAATTGTAAACCCCAGAGTAATTTTAAATTTGAAACTTGAGTAAATTGGGTTACATCCGATGTGAAAAAAAAATGATATTCGATAAGGCGAATCTTTAAGCCACTACTGAGAAGAATGAAAAAGGGGGCGGATTTTGGTTACACATCTAAGCTTATTTACGGACAAAGAGTTCTTGAAACTCCAGTCATTTTGCTGTCAGGTTAATCACAAAATCTTTTCAATGAAAGTCAAGTAAAACTATGACCTTTCTTCCGGTACGTTTCATATTTTTGCAATTGAAAAAGATGCGATTCTTAAAAACAACTTTTGGTACTTGCACTGTACTACAGTACAAGGTTATTTCAAAATAGACCAGACCCAAAATCATTATTTTCACTACACCTTGGCCACCAAACTAAAAAAAAAGATTTATTTGTATTTCGTAATTTTTTTTAACGAACTGACTATGGTAATGCAATAAAACTGGCTTAGAAGATGAAACAATTGGCGATATCAAAATATTTGAGTTAGCAACATTCAACGCTGCATATCTCGGCCCCTGTCCCACCAACTCCTTTTACTCTTTCAAGTTTTAAATCTTCCGTTCCCCGAAATACATTCACACACACATTAAAGTAAAAATAAAAACTAAAAGACAACAAAATAAATTTTGAATAGACGTACATGCAAAAGGTTAAAAAAAAACAGTGGTCTTTACGAGACAATGGAGCAAATGGTGTGTCAAAATTCACAACACTAAACATTTTGATGACACAGAAAGGCCGGCCAGACTGCTACTCCAAACCAAACGCAAGCTGGGATGTGCACAAGACACGGGAGGAAAAAAATTCATGGAAGCAGGTTAATGCACAAACAGCTGCCCTGAACATGTTATGTATATGACATATATAAGTTTATATATATATGTATATAATTATACTTTATATATTTATTTATATTTATATACAAAAACTTCTAACATGAAGCTTGACACATTTTTTATAAAATTAAAAATTCATTAGCCACAACAGAAATTGCCAAGTTATGGCAACATACGACGACATGTACGTACGTTCATTTTTTTTTTTATTGTGACCTACAAGTCACATCAACTTCAGAGTTGAGACGAGGATCAATTGCCTCGGTGAAGTTTCTGCTGGGAGGAAAAAAAGATCATCCACGGCTGAGAGGAGCACCAACACCACGAGCAAGCAATCTAGAAAAAGGCTCTCAATCATAGCTCCTAGCATCAATGGCTATGAACGGTGACAACATCACGAGCACTGGCAGCTACTGCTACGGAAGGAAAGAAACATGCAAACATTTGCAATACGGAGGCTATATTTAAGAGGAACGTCCTCGCCCGTGGAGCTGCCCGCCAACTCTCCTCGCCACAAATCGACAACAGCGCAACTTGATTGAGGCAGGACAAGGAGTTCCTGCATATTTTAAACAAGCTAGGGCAAGAGAAAAAAGAAAACCAACAATCAAATTAGCTTCCTTTTGTTTTTAAGTGGCTTAATACTGATTTAACACAGGTCCACCTCAACTCATCCATTTCAGAAATAGCATGCAAAAAATGGGTGCGAGCCATCAGCCGCTTGTTTACTAGTTCCATCTTTACAATACAAAAGGAAATGTTTTTTAACATCGATGTTTCCTACTGTGAATTATGGTGGGCATTGTAGTTATTATTTACTTATCTGTTTGTTTAATTAATTAAATATTTATTTACTTATTTGATGCTCTGGTCTTTCTGTGTGCTAGTTTGTTAAAACTAAAAATTCATCTTTCAAACTTCATTAATGCATGTCGTTCGTTCATTCATTTAAATCATGATTCAGAGCATATTGAGCGACACGACCAAGCACCGACAAAACAATTAAAAGTAGCTGATGAATGACTAGAATATGGTACAAGGTTGCAAATACACATGCACGCTAGGGGAAAACAGGTCTACTGGGTTTTGCACAGGTATCAAAAAAGTTATGACTCCTGACGAGGCTTGGGGAACATCTCGCTGGCACCAACGGGATAAGGGGCTGCCACTGTTGTCAAAAGGAGGACTCGATCCGTTTGCTGTAATCAACAACACATCACCACCTTGATGAGACGGCACAGCCGCTGCCTGCAGTGCAACGGTCACAATAGTTCATACTGGCGGAGATGCATGCGTTGAATGATATCCCTGCAGTCATTGAATACACGCCGGATATTCTCAGTGTCTACCGCACATGTGAAGTGGGGGTAACAGTAGTGTTTTCCATCTCCACTGGCTGCACTCACACGCTAAAACAAGCAAACAATAGAGATTTAGTTAATTTTATCTCAATAACAAGAAAGGTCATACAGAGGTAAGTCAAAAGACGAGTCGAATCAAGGAATTATACCTGAGAAACATGTAAGTTGCGGTGTACAAATGTCCATCTGTAAGTATGGCTTAAATCACAAACCGCTGCTCCAACACTTGGGGTCCCCCCTCGCAAGCCCTTACCAGCTGATTGTCGGAGACAAGAACAGAACCCCAGAGGGAATTAGCCTGTTTCGACAAGAGCACGAGGACCAAGGTGAGAAAGTTGCCGTCACAAGAGGTCTGATGGTTATGGCATGGAAGATGCAGTATTACCTACTCTGCAGTGTGTACCTTCCTAACGTGTCTATCATTGGTTAAGTCAGCATCAAGTTCCACCCCAAGGTAGTGAAATCTACATAATACCCATGATATTCAGAAGTAGATGACTTGTTTCGCAGTTGTTTGTCCCATACATCATTCCAACAGATTTGTTGGCACCGAACTTTAGGCCCTTGCCATGCGTCAAATAAACGAGCCTGTCCAGCAAGGAACTGCATCACGTGTTTCGTCGGAGCAACAATGTTCCCAGCAACACCCTTTACCCAGCAGCCGGTGGCCATCTCTCGAGATTTGTGAGGTTGCGCCGCCAAAACAAGACAAGAGAAATGGAGAAAGTGGGCTTTCTTAGCACACCCAACAAGTTGCAGTAAATAGAACCGACAGATAGTACTGCCAGCTGACCTGGATGCTTGCTTTTCGTAACAATTAGCAGTCATGTCCATAATGTAAGAAGGCAACCCCTCGCAGAAAAGTAGACATTTTTGCGACTTTCCAAGTCAGTCAAATAAAATATACTTTATGCTTGCCAGAGAATGAACCTTACCTCAAGTTTTGGTTGATGGAGGCTAAACAAGTTTAACAAGTGTTGTAGAATAGTGCATGGTCTCTACAGTTGTGTAGATGTAGGTAGCAGTCTCTACAGTTACGGAGATGCAGTTAGTGGCCTCAACAGTTAAGAGATTTAGTAAGCGGTCTCAAGCCCTACAACATTAGGCTAATCTGAGCAAATTGCAATTGTCAAAAGTGTCAGTACCTAAAATTTCCCCTTCAAGTCTTTTCTGGGTGCATGCCAGTTGGTAGACTATTTGAAATATAAGCAAAGAGTGGTTTAAGGCTTATAAGATAGCACTATCTGAGTCGGTCAACATGGTATGTTGCAGCCTCCAAAATTATTAGTGCTTGATGAAAATAGAACTTTATTGGAGAGGCTAAAATTTTCGACCTTGTGTTTCTGCAATCTCTTCTCGGAGCCAGAAGTTTTCTTCAAATTTTCTTGAACTACTGGTCGTATGGAGGAAGTGCGTTTTACATCAGCACTATCACTTTGTTCTTGGAAGCGGAGTTTCTGGTTTAGTGATGTATCAAAATATTTCATTAGTAACAAAGGCGCACGCCTACTACATTTGCTTGTCCAAAAAAAAAAAGTAAAAACAAAACAGTAATGCAGCCATGCTAACGTGATGGGTTTACACATTAATTTATCAATCACCATAATTAACAAAAAGCAATACTTGGTCCCGATTTAAGCAAATATTATTTTTGGCTTGCCAGTATAATCTCGCAGTTTCAAAAATTAAAAAACACTCGCTGCGCTTAAGTTTTCATTGGTAATTGCCACAGAAAGAACACGGTGGTCTTAAGTCTGTACACCTATCACTACTGCAAACTAAAATTGTGACAAATGAAGCTTAGTTTATCATTCAGATCACAGAAGGGTGGTAATGTACACTGCAAATTTATAAACGAACACTTTTTAAGGCTGAAAAAGTAATATAATTCGAAGTTTACTTCGAATACTCTTCAAAAATACCATAACTAGAAAATCAGCCAGCTCCAAGAAGCGCTGGGAAGTACCACATCTGGGAGAAAATGTTTTACAAGTCGCATAATGAAACCACTAATCGAACACATGTTCTCGGCGGCTTCACCCTCCTTCTGTTTGGGGGTATTGAATGAGTCGCCTCTGTGCCTACAGCCAAAGAACTGTCCGGGCAGAAGACAGAACAACAGATTTTTAGCAGATGGCAAAAAGACCAAAATATTCATGCCGGCAAAAATGGTGCCTAATGTACAGTAAAATCGCTCAAAGTCAATCCCGGTTTTCAAATTTCCTTCAGGTAAAAAAGAAAGATGCCATACGAATGCTGTCGCAAGTACAACCGGTATAAGTAAATTGTGAAGCCAATGGTAAAGCATGGTGATTAATGTGTAAATTTACTGTCCGTGCAGTTTTATTACGTTATCTAACTTCTATGCTAAGAGCAGACTTTTTTTTTGGTAATCATCCAATATTTGGCCAAGTGTTCTAAGTTCTAACGTATATATCACAATGGGGACACAGTTAAGACCTGGATTACTTAAAAGTGTAAATACCATATAAATGTAAATTTTGGGGGGAAACATGACACCAGTACAATAAATCAAACCTCCCCCAATTTTACCACTAACAGACTGCAGTTTCAATGCCAAAAGAAATTACAGATTAATGTACAACAATAAACTGCGAGAGACATTAAGGTTGCCATTTGTGTCAAGTAACAAAGGGCATTTGGCCATTAAAGTATTCCAGTCAGAATTGTTTAGTAGTCCATACAGCAATTGTAGAAACCATGAAACTTACCAAGAATTCATCTCGAATGAAGTACTTGGCTCGCACAACATCCGCTTCGTCTCCAGGTTCTGCCGTTGCTACAAGACAAACACAGATATTAGCCCACTAAGAATTAAATGCAGTATTACCTTCTAGCATTTCTGTATGTATTCTCATTCTCAGTAGCCAAACTGCTTTCAATAAGCGTACTTAGCTTAAACAAGTCCGTTTTACTAAACCACACAGCTATTGAAAAAACATGGACGACCTACAGTCCTAATTCCTAGTGCAGGGACGTTACTTTACCGCGAAAAAATTTTCAAATATCGCGACGCGAACCGCAACAAAAAATGGAAAATAATGCGATGATTTTGGCCAATTACGCGCTGAAAAGTTATTTTTTAACCATCCGTACCATAAAAAACAACTACCACACAAATAAAAATAAATGCTTTCAGGCACTGCCAGGATCTTGGAAAAGTACTACAGTTCAGCTTATTTTCAAATTAAAAAAAAAAACATGATCAATGCGCATTTCAAGTCCAACTTGTAGAATGAAGATTTTGGACTAAATGATACGAGTCATGAGCTCCCATTTACCATCGTAGAAGTGTAAAGATACATGTACTATATTCTGAAATTGCTTTAATCATGTTAAAAAATATACTGGAAGTTTTTTTGGGGATTTCGACCTTGTATTGACCATAAAGAACGCTTTTGTGCTTAAAAAAAAGTACCTTCACCCCATATCCACATTTTAAGTTAATAAAAAATAAAAATAAAATCCACAGGCCTCCTATTCTTTTCGAAATTATTTGCCTGAGAAACTTTTTTTTTTACTTTGTGCTTGGAACATTGGCACACGTATTTTTCATAAAGCACCGAAAAATAGGCATATAAAATGTAGGCCTATATGATAAGTGTTTATTTTATTGGCACATGAAAAAACACTGTTCTACATTCCCATCATTTGGTATTAGGTCTTTTTATAGTCCTGTCTAGCCCTACATTTTATAGGCCTGTTTTTCAGTACTTTTTTAATCAGCCTGCAGAGTAGATGCACAAGAAAGATGATTTATGAAAATATTCAAACTTCAATAATGACTCAACTAATTTACGTTGCTGCAAATTTTCGATAGTCATTAAACACCCGTTGTTATGTGTTCAAACGCAGACTATCGTCATCTGGCTTCCTGCGTTCTGGACACTCTTTTGCATCAGATCGGTTGTTGTTTGTTTTTCAACGTGCGTGTGACCACCGATCTTTATTTGCTAGCACTGTTGTCACCTGGAGAGATTTGTGCCATTGGAGAGCGAGTTTTTATTGCGAGTTTTGGGTGTACGAGATGGTGGATAAAAGGGTGTAAAGGTGGGTGTAAATTGATAAGTTTAACTCCCTTGTTTTTACGGTGCTTGATTGCTAGTAATTCAAGAGCCCTTAAATGCTGGTCAAATTTTGAGTTGGATTTGATCAACGTTTGTGTGCCACTCCAGTCGATTTCGTGTTCTGTGGCGTCACAATGGCTACCCACCCCGTTTGTGTGGTCTCAAGTTCTTGATGCCATTGATCAAATCAAACTCAAAATTTGACAAGCATTTAAGGGCTCTTGAATCACTAGCAATCAAGCACCATGAAAACAAGGGAGTTAAACTTAAGAATTTACAACCACCTTCAAGTCCTTTCATCCACCATCTCGTACACCCAAAACTCCCAAGAAAAACTCGCCCTCCAATGGCACAAATCCGTCCAGGTGACAACAGCGCTAGCAAATAAAGATCAGTGGTCACACGCGCAATTTTCACAACGACCGATCTGATGCAGTAGAGTGTCCAGAACGCAGGAAGCCACATGAACATAGTTGGCATTTGAACACATAACAACGGGTGTTTAATGACTATCGAAAATTTGCAGCAACGTAAATTAGTTGCGAGTCATTATTGAAGTTCAAGTATTTTCATAAATCATGAGTTGTACACTTCAATGTAAACGATCCT
>JAHWFP010231294.1:0-13104 GCA_023313725.1 Lithobius niger
CTCCCAATCTCCCTGCCGCTGCTCCCTATCTCCCTGCCCCCTATCTCCCTCCTGCTGCTCCCTATCTCCCTGCCGCTGCTCCCTATCTCCCTATCTCCCTGCTCCCGCTGCTCCCTCCCTGCCACTGCTCCCTCCCTGCCACTGCTCCCTCCCTGCCACTGCTCCCTCCCTCTTCTGCCATTGCTCCATCCCTCTTCTGCCACTGCTCCATCCCTCTCGACCACTGCTTCCTCTTCACGACTAATAAATGAACAATTATAAACTGTGTCCACTTGAATTTTCGGTGGAATAATACAGCATCCACCTTCTTCAGAAGTCCAGGCAAAAAACGAAGTACTAAACGAGGTTCACATTGCTTCAGGCTCTCAGAATCTGAATTAGAAATTGAATTTGCCGCATATTCCGTTGTACCACTGATCTTTATCGCGTGCTCAAACTCCGATTTCCATTGCCTGCTGAGACTTTTGGCAAGCTCTGGTCTCACTAGTCTGTCCATGTTAGGATAGGATGGATGGGCAATGTTCATGAGTGCTGCACCATTCTTCCGAAATTGTTGGATGGCTAGAGATTCCAACCCACGAAGGTGGGCGTCGTTTGGTGTATTGGATTTCCACAGGACAGAGGTGAGTTCCCAAGCAATCTGGTGATTTTCCTTTCGTTGGTGGACCTTCTCCCACTGCTCCCTCCCTCTCTTCTCCTCATCTCCCACTGCTCCCTCCCCCTCTCCTCCCTCCCCCTCTCACCCTCCCATTTGTCCACTACTCCCTGCTCTTTTCCATCTGCTCTTCCTCCTCTCCATCTGCTCCCGCTGGTCCCACCCCCCGCCTCTCCCACAGCCCTCTTCCCCTATAGCACTGCTCTCTCGTCTTCTTAATCTTACCTTTGTGTTCCTCCCCCCTCCCTTGCTCTCCTTCGGCCTGAGCCCCGATCCTCCAGGCGAGCTCAACCCCCTCCCTCCCCTCGTGCTCCTCCCCCCCTCCCTCCCATCGTGCTCCTCCCCCCCTCCCTCCCATCGTGCTCCTCCCTCCCCTCTTGCTCCTCCCCCCTCCCTCAAGAAGGCATCCCAATCACCCTACCCTTAGCCCTAGTCCCGCAGTCATCAATCTCTCATCCTGGACACTGACAGAATCTGAGCTCTGGGTACTCACACTTGACCCTAAGTTTGTGCCGTCCACTTCACCATGTGACACCCACCTTCTAGCCAATCTGACTGCAGATTTGCGAGTGATTCTCTCACGGTTTAGTTTGACACCTGAGGATGTGCACCAAATTTCTTCCTCTGTGCTCAAGAAACCCCAGTGTGGTCTTTCAAACCTTTCCAAAGCCCAGTGGCAAACCCTGAAGGCCTTGAGAAACAACCCTGACATCACCATTGTCTATTCTGACAAGACCAATGCGTCTGTAGTAATGAACACTCTGGACTATCATAAAGGAGTATTCGAGGAAATTGAAAAATCTGGTATGTACGATGAAATACAATACAATATGGTACGCAGTGTTGAAAATCAAATTTAATCCAAGCTCAAGTACCTGGAGAGCCAAAAACTGATTGACAGGGACCAGAGAATTGCCTTATCCCCACATGATTGTTCTACTCTTCCCCATATTTTTCCCCAGATCAAGACCCATAAACAGGGATGCCCCATGCAGCTCATCACGTCTGCTAAGAACGCGCACATCAAGCGAGTGGACTGCTGGCTGACGAAGAGGTTTGATCGATACGTTTGGGGAAAGTGCAAACTTGAAAACACCCAAGAGCTACTCGACAAACTTGACACAGTCCACCTTGATAAGAACCAAAGACTTATTTCATTTGACGTCGTCGCATTATTTCCAAGCATCCCCCATCGGCTGCTGATGGAAGTTCTTGATCTATCTGCTGCTCGAGTGAAGCTAGACGAGGAACTTTTGAATACTGTCCATTTATGTAACGTTCCAGCATAAGACCTTCCATCAAGTTAGAGGTACCCCGATGGGTACTCGTGCTCACCTGTTCTGGCTGAACTAGTCTTACAGTTTTTGGATGAACACATCACCAAGAAGTTCCTTCCATGAAGATCTGGAGAAGGTTTGTTGATGATGCAGTGGCGTCTCCCAAAAAGATGAAATCCCCCTTGTGCTGGATGAGCTCAATGGGTGGAACGCCAGCATTCAATTTACTCATGAAACTCATGAAAAGGAAGTAGATAGTTGCATCCCTTACTTGGACGTAAAACTTACCAGGAAAGGCCAAAGTATCGAATATGAGCCTTTTCATAAAGAGACTCACTCTGGAAGGGGGATTCCCTATCCATCATGCCACCCGAAACACCAGCTACGAGCCATCCTCCTCAACGAAATGTGCCGCATCGCCGACCATTCTTCCACCCAAAGTATTGCAAATAAGCACTTGGCAACTCGGAAAATCAAGGTTCCTGCTTCTGGGTTACCCTGCATTCATGATCAACTCGGCGATCAAGAAAGCTCAGCTTGGGAAAAAAGGCCGCAATGATCGAAAGGAAGACATACCCTGTGCTGTTGTAACCCATGTCCCAGGACGGACAGAGAAAGTCTATCAAACCCTCAAAAACGGGACATTAGGTGCTTCTTGAAGCACCCTCCCAACCTCAAAAAGCTGCTTAAAGGGAAGCACCCCGAACCTGCCCACCCTTCCCCACACTCCCCATCTCCTCCTCCCCCCACCCCAATGCCTATCCCGCTATCCAACCCGCAGCAAGGATAGACGTCCGACTCCCACTCCCCCCCCCCCTCCTCCCTCCAAAAAACCAGCAGAGTAAAAAGCATGTGCTGCAAGTCACCTGCAGACCCAAGGTGCTTCAGCCAAAAGAATGTTGTGTACTGCGTGCCATGTAGGGACTGCAAATTAGTTTACATTGGACAGACACACCGAAAACTCCAGACGAGAATCCATGAACACCAAGGAAAATTGCGGACATTAGACCCACTCAATAGTATTTCCGTCCACCAACGAAAGGAAAATCACCAGATTGCGTGGGAACTCACCTCTGTCCTGCTGAAATCCAATACACCAAACGATGCCTACCTTCGTGGGTTGGAATTTCGAGCCATCCAACAATTTCGGAAGCACGGTGCAGCACTCGTGAACATTGCCCATCCATCCTATCCTAACATCTACCGACTAGGGAGACCAGAGCTCGCCAAAAATCTCAGCCGGCAATTGAAATCGGAGTTTAAGCGAGCGATAAAGATCAGTGGTCCAACGGAAAATGCAGCAAGTTTAAATTCTAATTCAGATTCTGACACAGCCTGAAGCAATGCGAACCTTGTGTAGTACTTCGTTTTTTGCCTGGACTTCTGAAGAAGGTGGATGCTGCATTATTCCACCGAAAATTCAAGTGGACAGAGTGTATAATTGTTCATTTATTAGTGGTGAAGTGTGAACTTTGAATTGCAATGTAATACCTTATTGCTCAGGGGAAAAAAAAATACTTAATATATTTCCAATTTTTTGGCTAAGCTTCTTCAATAAGTGATTTAAATTGAGGCTTTCGTGATGGCGATGTGCAGAAACCTTATGGGTGTCCATTCATCTTTCTGACTCCTCTCTAATGACACTTGCTCGATATTTGTCGTTACCTTATTGTGGTTTTATGGTTATTGCTTTGAGGAGAAAATCTAACTACCTGGTAATACTCCAAGAGTATAACCTCCCATAGCAGGCAGTTCCACCCACAAACATGTCTTTTATTTTCCCACCTCATCGGCGGTCAATCCTCGCCTGATCACATTTGTACAGTTCAGTCTGTTGCTCGGGATCTTGCAAAGTTTTTAACCGTTAGGTGGATCTAATAAGTATGAACATTGTTTCACCTGATGTATAGTTAATACTATGGCGTTCAGCCTGAAGTCTATTAAATAGAGGCTGATGCACCGTGTTCAACAACATGGTTTAACAGACTTGTACAACGAGCTCATTGTTGCTACGTACGTGCTTCCTCAAAGCATTTTTGCTCGATTCCGAATTGTCCTTCAGCGAACAAAGCAATTGAGAACTTGTTCAATCACCCAACATCGGTAGGGAGGAGGGGAAAGAGACTGGTGGTTCGAACATTGAGACTTGAAAAACAGAAACTAGAAAATAAAAACTGCACTGATTAAAAAAATAGAACCGAAACCGAAATCCAAAATTGAAACTGATCCACGCCTACTTAACTACCAGTCACTCTTCCATGCTTAGGTGTATGAAGTTGCTGCTGTTTGGCCGCAACAGTGGAAGAGTTGCTAACAAAGTTTGATAAAAGATAACACCTATCCAGTTAAAAATATATATGACCATGGTGACCACTTGATATACAGCTAAGGTAGTTCGGCTGTTTTCAAGCATGTGAGGATAAATAACAATGCGACAGAAAAAGCTGAAACTTGTTTGATCGGGAGACTGGTTCCCTGACAACATAGAAGTCACTGTTAGTGACGCAGTTAACATTTTCTAGGTGAAAAAACTATGTGAATAACGTTGTTATTTGCATTTCGTTGAAGAAATCACTGTAAACATGCTTATTTTCATAAAGTCAAGATATCACTTCATATTTTTCTCAAGTTTTCGACGATCAGCAGTCCTGGAGATGTAAATTCATAAGCGATTGTTCATATTTGCCTAATTACTAGTTACTAGGTAATGCCATTTCTTGTTTCACGAAAATAATTCTTCCATACGGTGAGTAAAGCTGGTTCTTGGCTCATTTTACGGGTTTTGCTCTGTAGATGTGACCTTTCCACAAGACAGTTTCTAATAGGTCTAGTGGTTCATGGGTTAGGGAACTCTAATCAACCAGAATGGTTGTTCAGATTAACACAAGCAACGCTCAAATTCAGAACAGGAAATACTCAAATAGTATTTCTATAGGCTGTTGGGTAAAAAGATGTTAATTTCAATCCTATCTTCGTTAGGCTCTCACAATAAGAGATTCTTACTGTTTACAGCATTGTGTCATTAGAATACGACAACGACGCTGGTTGTTACCGGAGCCTACTTTATTTACTAGGTAGTACCTCGCACGTGCTCGTTGTGCCATTTACGCATAAGGCGCTCGCTAAACTCGTGGCTGATCAGATGCCGGATTCCTGGATTGGATGGTCCTTGTGGGTTCATTAAGGACTTACCAGAATCTTAATTCGTGTAGAGGATGGCAAGTGGTTCTAGGCTTCTTAGGTGTCGATCTCTCCTAGAATTCAAGAGTAAAAAGGTTGTTTTACTCCATTCAGTCGTGTGGCCAGTGTCCATGCAGTTAGCCACGAGTTTGGCGAGCGCCTTATGCGAAAATGGAACAAAGCACGTGCGAGGCACTACCCAGTGAATATAGTTGGCTATGGTACCAGACAGTGTCGTCGCCTGCTAATGAAGGTGGCAAGTGCAGAATCAATGTTGTACACAGCTCACTTATTTTGAGAGCCTGACAAAGATAGGATTGAAATTAACATCTTTTCTTCACACAGTCTGTCGAAAATTCGCGAAAAACAATTTTCTTATTTGCCAAACATATTAACCTGATAATTCTGCATTATATTGTCCTCAATGGAATGTCTCCCTGGAGGTTTTTCGGTTGCGAGTAGCTGCCTGCTTGCATGTCCTCCTGCGCCTGCGCGACGCAGTCCTCCTTAATAAAACCAGGAGCATGGCTGCTTCCGCCATTCATTTTCCTCCAGAGGTTCCTACGTGTCACCTCGCTTTTCATCTCCCGCCTTTATGATTTCCGTCCTTTCGCCAACCTGCATCACGATCGCACCGCCAAAGACGACTCGGCTCTTGATGTCCTTACGCCCATCGCTCCGGCTGCGGATGCTGTGCTCCCCCGCGACGACCGCTGGGCGACAGGCTTAGACCGGGATGCCTGTCGCCAACGACAATGATGATTCCCCGCTTCAAGACGGCCAAGGTACTCCGCCTCCTCCCGGCCTTGGAAGAGGACTTATGTTAAGCCAAAGCGCTCTTCCGTGAAGCTAAACGGAAGCTCCGACAAGCCTCAGCCATGCAGATCTGCCTTTTGGCCACTTATTCACCTCTTGTCCTTTCGTCCAAATCATCTCGCAGAGATCACAGAGTGTCCTGAAGTGAGCTCATAACCTCGTCGACTCTGTCTTTCGTCATTATGCGTGTACGACTCCGACGCCTCCGCCATCTTACTCTTCGTCCGTGCGCCGGGCCGACACGCCAGAAGGGGTAACATCAACCGTAAGCCACGACAGCCGTAAGCACCACTCCCCCGTCCTTACACCCGCAGCCAAGAAACGCAGACACTCCACCCTTTCGCCCACGACCAACGCGCCGCCTGCCGTCGCGCCTCAAATTGCGCCGCCCGCTCTTATACCCGCTGCCAAACACATTCAGTTTACGGACGAGAACACCGACAATCCATCCTTACGTCTCTACTCAAACAATGGAAGAGAGTCACGGACTGTTTTCTGTACAAACCATCCCAGTCCTCCATTGCCCCTGTCGGGGCTCAAAAACTGGTCGTGTAAACTTGATGAAACTCGGTGTGAGGGTAGCCCTCGTCCGTACGCACATTTTAAGACCAACCACAAGTCCGTGAGACCTCTTTTTAATAAGAGGACTCAAAACCAGCTTTGGATTAGCCCTTCGCGCCAAAGACGCCAAACCCCGAAGCCTTTTAGGCCAATCAGCAACACTTCTGACTTCTTTCCTGCGCAATGGCGGTTCCCTTCTGGGCAAAGATTTGCCCTTACAATTGGACACAGAACCTCCAGCCCCCCGGCCTCCACCTCCTCCCGTCCTTTCGGCCATGGAAGAGAATCTCCGCCAAACCAGACAATTCTTCCTTGAAACGAAACGAACCCCCCCGTTTCTTCGTCCACGACTATCGCTGAGCGGCTGGCCTAGTCCGGGGCGCCTATGTCGCCAACGACGAGAACGAGTCACCGCTTTAGATGGCCAACGGACCCAGCCTCCTCCTGTCCTTTCGGCCTTGGAAGAGGATCTCTGCCAAGCCATACAATTCTTCCTCGAATCAAAACGAACCTCCCCCCCCTTTCCTTCGTCTTCGACGACCGCTGGGTGGCCGGCCTAGACCGGGGCGCCTATGTCGCCAACGACGAAAACGACTCACCGCTTTAAGATGGCAAACGGACTCCGCCTCCTCCCATCCTTTCGGTCTTGGTAAAGGACCTCCGCCAAGCCAGACAATTCTTCCATGAACCTTCAGCCGTGCAGAACCAGCTGTCTACCGCAGATTCTCCACGACAGCCGCAAGTAACACTTTTCCACCCTTTCGTTCACAGCAAAGAAACGGAAACCTACATTCCTTTCGGCCAAAACCACTGCGCCACCTATCAGCACCCATTTTCGTCCAAGAATGGGTAGCGTCTACTGTGAGCCACGACAGCCGCAAGCGACAATCCCCCACCCTTTCGTTCACAGCAAAGAAACGGAAACCTACATTCCTTTCAGCCACAACCACTGCGCCGCATATCGGCACCCATTTTCGTCCAAGAATGGGTAGCATCAACCGTGAGCCACAACAGCCGCAAGCGTCACTCTCCCATCCTTACGTCCTCGGCAAAGAAACGAAAACCAACATCCCTTTGGGCTACAACCACTACGCCGCCTTTCAGCACCCATTTTCACCCAAGAATGGGTAGCGTCAACCGTGAACCATGACAGCCGCAAGTATCAATCTGCCATCCTTTCGACCACGGCACAGAAACTAAAACCTACATCCCTTTCAGCCAAGCTTGAGAACGGCCGACAACCCCTTATCGTCCAAATCCGATCACGGACGACTACTCCTTGTAGTCCACGGTGACCCCTTAGCACCGTGCCTTCCCGTCATGGTACACCCATCCTATTCGATGATACCTCTAGTCCAAGCACCTTGTCATTGTCACTATTGCTTCGTCAAGCGTCATCTCTCTGCAGCTCGAGAAAGGCACTCACGAAGTAGCTCATTGTCACAGTTTTCATCCAAAATCCTGGTGGATCCCAGGTCCCGGGAAAAAATGAAGACAACTGGTGCTGTCCTCACTGAGGCTCGTCTCATTCGCAACTACAACCCACATTTGAGTGAAGAGAGAAGTCAGAAGCTATTAGCATGCCTTGCTGTTCGTCTCGTCCGTGCCTGACCCCACGTCTCGAGTGTAACTTAATAAATACAGTTGCTGACCACTGAAGCTCGTCTCATTTGCGTCTAGAACCCACGTTTGGAGTAAAGAGCGAAATTGGAAGCCATTTACACGCCCTGCCGTTCGTCCCAACAGTGGCTGTCTCCACGTCTTCAATGAAACTCAAGAGAACAGTTGCTGTCCACAGGGATACTTACCCATTCGTGTCTATAACCCACTTTTGGAGTGAAGAGTGAAGTCGGAAACCCTTTACACGCCTTGCTGTCGCCTCGTCCGTGCTTGACTCCACGTCTCGAGTGAAACTCAAGACAACAGTCGCTGTCTACTGAATCTCATCTCATTCGTGGCCAGTGGCCACGTTTGGAATAAAGAATGAAAACGGAAACCATCTACACTCCCGCTGCTCGTCTCGACAGTGGCTGACCCCACGTCTCAAGTGAAATCAAGACAACAGTTGCAGTCACATTGATGCTCGTCCCATTCGTGGCTAGAGCTCACGTGTGGAGTAAAGAATGAAGTCGGAAGCTGCTTAACACGCCTTACTGCTCGTCTCGACCGTGCCTGTCCCCTCGTCTCTAGTGAAACTCAAAGACAACAGTCGCAATCCACTGAAACTCGTCTTATTCGTGGCTGCAACCCACGTTTGGAATGAAGACTGAAATTGGAAGACGTTTACACGCCCTGCTGCTCGTTTCGACAGTGGCTGACCCCATGTCTCAAGTGAAAGAAAAGACAACAGTTGTTGTTCACAGATGCACGTCACATCCGCAGCCAAAACCCATGTTTTGAGTGAAGACAAAGTCAAAAGACGTTTGCCCTTCTCGCTGCTCGTCTCGACTGTAATAGACCCCACGTCTCAAGTAAAAACCAAAACAAAAGTTGCTGTCCACACTGATGCTCGTCTTATTCGTGACAAACACCCACGGTTTGAGAGAGAAGAGTAAAGACGGAAACCGTTTCCACCTCTCACGATTTTTCCGGTCCATGGCTAGCCTCAAGTCTCGAACAAAAATCAAGACAACAGTGTCCGTCCACACTGCTGCTCGTCTCATCCGTGACTAAAACCCTCGTTTTGAGTGAAGAGTCAAGCCAGATGACGTTTTCACCTCTCCCAAGTTGTCTCAACCGCAGCTGTCCCCACGTCTCGAGCGAAAATAAGACACCTGATGCAACTCCAACCAAACATGGCTAAACCCACGTTTTGAGTAGAGTCGCACGGATGACGCCCTCAACTCTTCCAACATCACCACCACGGATAACCCATGTTTCAAGTGAAGATTAAGACGACCATTGCTGTCTCCACTGACACTCGTCTCATTTCTGTCTAGAACCATGTTTGAGTGAAGTTTTCAAGACGGACAACGTCTTCATCTCGAGCCGCTCGTCTCGACCTTAACCAAGACGCATCCACGGCACAACCTTTAGTCATACCTGTTCCCACGATTCGAACTCCTTCTAGATACTGAAGAAAGCCGAAGAAAGCCAAAGCCTTCTCGTCCTCATAACCCATTCTGGCTTAACTTCTCATCTGTAACTCTTCACCCAAATCCGGGATTCCGAGCCTGAACGCCTATTAAACTGCCCCATCCGAGCCCTCCGTCTCAACCTCATCCGAACCCACACGATAACATCCGAAGAGACGGAAACCTACTTTTCCTACCTGAAGACTCACAAACAGGACAAACCTTAGCTGCAATGATCTCCCGTTGGAGAAGGAAAACAATCGATGTCACCGACGACAAAGCCAACCTGAAAAGGGAAACAGCAACAGCACACGACGTCACAGCGATTTCAACATCATGGGCACCTCACAACGCCACACCCATAGAAGAAATCCTTGCAGCCACATCCTGGCGTCATGCAACGACATTGCCTCCCACAGCCTGAGGAACATGTCCTGATAAGAGAATAAGAGAAAGGACTACACCGGCTGGGACCAATCGTCGCATCCAAAATTGTGGCAAGCCCCCCTTAAGCACATTCAGAACGAAGCAGAAGCAAGCAAGCCACCCACAGAAGGAAGCAAGACATCCATAGAAGGAAGCAAGTCATCCATAGAAGAAAGCAAGAAACCTCATAAAAATCACGGTCCTTTTCAGGGCCTCCAAACCCTGCAAAAGAGTTCCAAATTCCTGTTTCATCACCATGTTCTGAACAAAGTGCAAATTTTTACATTAATACAAATTTTAGGGGAACGCCTGCTTGCAACCCAGGGCACCCCGTCAAATCGGTGCCCGCCACCACGTTTGACGAGGTCAGCTGATAATGCAAAATTATCGGGTTAATGTTTCGCAAATAAGAAAGAACATTTTGCCGGCCCTCAGCCCGGCCTGCTAAGAATGGTTTCTTTTTTGCCTAAAACATACTTAACCAAAGTCCCGCCCTGCTTCCCCTCTCGAGTTACCGCCTGACATATTGAGAGGAAAATGAATGCCGGAAGCAGCCATGCTCCCACTTTTATTAAGGAGGACTGCATCGCGCAGGTGCAGGAGGGACATGCAAGCAGGCGGCAACTAGCAACCGCAAAACCTCCAGGGAGACATTCCATTGAGGACAATGTAATGGAAAATTATCAGGTTAAGTATGTTTAGGCAAAAAAGAAACCATTTTTAGCCGGCCGGGCTGAAGGCCGGCAAAATGTTCTATTTCCTGTTTTGAATGTGAGCATTGCTTGTGTGAATCTGAATTTACGACATTCAAAGTAATACAATGGTTAGCTTATTTGCTAGAATGATTGCTTTAAACATTGTTATTCTGCAACAATGACAGCTACAGACTTAGACTGAAGATTAAAGGGTTTGTTTTGATCACACCAAAATGCCTAATTTTACCGTGAGAGTTTTCAGAAGTAACATCGGAAAAATCCATAATTTGTACGCACGATCTCACTGACTGAATTTGAGATGCCTGGAATCCATCGCTGTTTTCAGCCAACAAAAAGAAAGCCAAATGCTGATTACCATTTCAGCCGCCGTCCGATCCAACTATTCTCAACTTCGTGCGAAAAGACCTGTATGTACTAAAGCCAACAATAAAAAAGAAAGGGACTGTAAAACTGTATTTGTAGGCTTTTCCTTATCGTAATCGCTAAGAAAAAAATGGATTTTGTCAAAGTGGACCAAAACAATGCGATGTCTACTCAAAACAAAACTTGTTAAGGATTCCTGCAAAGGTTTTCGACCGTTTGAAATCGCGATATCAAATGCCTCTTTCACCAATTAATCCCACCGACTAAGAATTTTAAACGTTAAATGAAATAATTGAAAATTGTGCAGTAAGCAATTTTCATATAGTTCATTTAACTTTCGAACTCTTACTTGGTGGGACTTACTTGGCGAAAGAGCTTGGCGTTTAATGTGAACAGTGTGTTCTCCTTGGTGGTAGTGTGTGTTTTTCATTTTTTTTAAATTAAGTTTTGTTTTGGGTAGATAACTTATTTGACAAATACATATAGTTTTGCATAAGTTTATCTGGAATTTCAGTCACCAGCATTTTGTCGATATTTAATTTTTTGATATCTCAGGGTAGGGAACAAGGTTAAGAGAACTAGTCTGAAGATATTAGTTGCCAATTTGTGAGTCACTGGAGAAGTGACTGGTAATTGTGTGGCCTATTTTACGCTTGTTTTCTCTTCATCTCTTTTGCACTTGATTGCAGGCCGTCAATTGCTAGGTAGAGGGAAGGGAAATTTATTATAGTGCATATGATTATTTGCAGATATTTTCCATCTTTGCGTTTGCAACAACTTGCGGCTTCACCAACCATTTTTCATTCAGTTGCTCCACAGAAAGCAAGGAACCTCACTCGTACACATACAGCTATCCATTCAGGTAAAATAGATTCTTAATGCTGTGTCCATTTCAACCGGTCAGTCATTATTATCTGAATTTTAGTAACTTGTAAAATCTGTAAGGTCAGCACTGTTGTATTGCTTGGTTATCCAACAAGAAATCTTAAAATATACTGAGTTGAATTGTATAATGTATTGTATAGGAATAAGCATACATCACAAGGTTATAAAAAGTATAAGCGTACAGATGTATGCCTGTCTAACCAAAGTGTCTGGTAGCCAGAATATGAAATTGTCTGATAAAAACATCCACCTTCCCCGTTTTCCCAAGTAATTTTTTCCCGACACATAAAGTAATGCAGCCAGAAAAGTACTTTGGGGTGACCCAACAAATTCAGCCAGAAGGGGTTTGGAAGAGCGCTGTAAGTTTTCCCAGTGGGGAAGCATAAGCATTTGACGCTATTTTAGAGCCTATTTTTGCCAGACTGCTTTATTTTAGAGCCGGACTGCTTGTTTACAAAATACTGTCGAGTATGTTAGTCTGATGATGGCGATTTTGTAGGGTATCCTAGATACTTGGATGCCGTAGATTTTTCATGTATGAGTAAAGGTTAATTTATCATTAATTTTGTAGGAGTCTTTTCTTTTTTAAACAAATTTCGTACTTCGACTTCCATTGCTTTACTGTTAAACATGCAGTAAGTTATATTTTGCTCTTAGAAATAATTTCTAGCTAACCTTAAGGTTGGCTATGAGGGTTCAACCAGCCACCCTTTCTATGAAAGGATTGTATCTTTAAACTGTTGCTGCCCTTTTCCCCCAATACGTTGGTGACGGCGAATAGTAGTTAAGTTGATTGAAGTGTCCTACACAACAAGTCTAATCGCTGTTAGGGCTTGTGGAAATCATCTTCGTAGCACAGTATACGCTCAATTTCAAATAAATAAAGATATCTGTACCAATATCTTTTGCAAATTTGTGGCATTCAATACAATGGAGATGTTGGGGCTCAGACGACTGTTTTCTTCAGACAAAAACAGAAAAATCATGTCACTATGTCATGTTCGATCGTCTGCTTTTGAATCGTCGCACAATCGTCTGCTTTTTGAATCGGCAGCCGTTGGATCAGTACTCTTACCAATTTAGATCACTACTCTTCCCACTTTTGACCACTACTCTTCCCACTTTTGACCACTACTCTTCCCACTTTTGAC